>JASCZW010003551.1:0-109342 GCA_034211315.2 Aedes japonicus
GAAGCGCTAAGGACGATCACAAAGTTGGGATTTTTCAGTACAAAGATGAGACAGAACTTTATGTTGATGCTTCCTCAATTAGACTTGGTGCTGTTCTTGTCCAGTATAATGAAAAAAATATTCCAAGGATAATAGCATGTGCTTGAAGCACTGTCAGATACAGAAAAAAAAAATATCCACAGACATAGCGTGAAGCATTGCCATGGTCTGGGGCCAATTCATCGTCATGACACATTCAAAGGCAAACAAATTTATCTTTGGAAATGAATGCCCAATAGGAAAACGGGTGGTTTCTCGGGCAGAGGCTTGGGCCTTAGGCTACAATCGTATGACTTCAAAGTCAAATGTGTTCCAGGTAATGAAACTAGAATATTGATATAATGAGATCATTTTGCGTTCAAAAATGATTTTCATTTTTGAATTTTCATTTCATTTCATTTTCAAATAAAAAAAAAGTGACAGGCGAATCAAATGTAGCGGATGTGTTGTCCCGTCTAATTGTTAAGACACAAACGGATGAACCATTTGACGAGGACAACGACAAACATTTACTGTTTGCTCTTGATGCAGGAACAATGGATATAACATGGAAGGACATCGACTTAGCATCTGAAAAAGACACGGAGTTAATAGCTATTCAAGCAGCACTACAATCAAAAATATGGCCAAAGAATCTACATCGCTTCGAAGCACATGTCAAGGAGTTGCGTAGTTTGGGTCCAAAAGTATTCAAGGAAGAAAGGCTTATTTTACCTAGATCACTTCGTTTAAGTGCATTAAAGACGGCGCATAGAGGTCCCATCGGCTGGGCTGCAAAGAAGAGAATATTGCGAGATTTTTTCTGGTGGCCAGGTTCGAGTGAAGACGTGGAATCATTTGTTAAAAGCTGTTAGACGTGCCTTATGATTAACAAACGAAATCCACCGATCCAGTCGCAAGTTACCTGAAAGACCGTGGGAGGTACTGCAGGTAGATTTTTTATCTCTTCCTGGTTGTGGTTCTGGTGAATTTTTGATTATAGTGGATACGTATTCAAGATATCTATCAGCTGTTGAAATGAAATGCGAAGATGCAAAAAGTACAAACATAGCTCTATCAAAAATATTTTTCACTTGGGGCTTACCTTTAGTTATTCAAAGCTATAACGGTCCACCTTTTCGAAGTAATGAATTTTGCGAGTTTTGGATTGATAAAGGAGTTAATATTAAAAAGTCAATCCCTTTATGCCCGCAATCCAATGGTGCAGTTGAAAGGCAAAATCAAGGACTAATCAAAGCCATGGCAGGAGCAATACAAGATGGTGAAAATTGGAAAAATGCTTTACAAAACTATGTTCATGTACATAATACCAGAAAACCACATTCAAGGCTAGGAGTTACACCATTCGAGCTTCTCGTTGGTTGGAAATACAGGGGAACTTTTCCATGTCTTTGGAAACAAAATAATAGACAAATAGACAGAGAATCAATTAGAGGTGAAAAATGTTCAAATATTGTAACAGGAGACAAGGTTGTAATAGCTGTTCCTAGGAAAACAAAAACAGATCCAATATTTTCAAGCGAACAATTTACGGTTTTGTCACGCGTTGGAGGGAAAGTTATAATCAGAAGCGATCGAGGCGTGCAGTATACCCGTGGTATAAGAGACGTGAAACTGATTTCTGACTGCGAAAACTATAATAATGCGGAGGAACCAATGGCACAAGAAACAAATAATCGACTGCCGAACGAGGAGTATATGCAAATTGAAGAAGATGAAACTGGTTTAATTTGTCGTTCTTAAAAAAAAGGAGTAAGTATTCAAAATATATATCGTTATTATAGAGTCCATTTTTACAGATGTTTTAAACCCAATGCATGAACATCTATCTTTGGCTAAAAAAATCTCGCGCATTCGTCAAATAAGGAAATTGCCGAAGGATCCCCGAGTTCTGAAAAGCTGACAGATGCCAGGCCTAAAAGAACAACCAGCAAACCTAAAAAATATAATGATATGTATTTATATAAGATTTATGATTAGGAGTAGGTTAGAAGAAGGATGTAGCAGGCGAACCCATATAATATTGAATCGAAGAATGCCATACAAAATTTGAGGATGACAGATTCATTCTTGTAAGTGAGTTTGAACAATACAGAAGGAAAACTTAATACCGTCTTCTAATTCCGAAACAAGAAAGTCCCCGATACCGATTCTTGTTAACCAGCACCATCCGACACGATCCCCAATGGAAGGCTTCTCAGGTCACGACAGTACTGTTTATCACATCAAACGGATTATCATAGACTACTAGACCAGTGTACACGGAAAAAAATCCGTTGCCGGATTCATGAATAAAAATTCATGAAATCATAAAATGTGTCACTTCATGACATTATGACTATGGTTCATGATATCATGACGAAAACCACAATTATCATGAATAATAACAACTGCTCGCTTGAAAATGAGTCATGATCACCACAAGCGTTATTATAAATCAATTCCCGTTTTGATGAATCCAACTCGGCATAAAATATCATACCGCTGAGTCATGGAATCATGACCCTCATTCATGCTTTATAACTAAAATTCCAAAAATCATGAACCAAAACAAACGTATCCATGAATTTGATTCATGGTCGCTCTATAAGCGTAACGCAAAGCTGTCAACCTGTCAAAAATTTTCATCAATTCAATCGAAGCATGCCTACCGGTCGGCGGTAATTTTCAGGTAAGGTTTTAAAATCCTAACAACAAATGCTCGAAAAAAACTAACTTGTGCTTAATTATAGTGTGAAAACATCAAGAGCACAGCTTACCGCGTAGTCGCAGCAGCAACGGTACACAGCAGCAGCCGCAGCAGCAGTAAAAGAAGCAGCAATAAAACCTAGCGGTAAGTTTTTTTCATCTTGATTTTTATTCGATTAGGGTGAAATTAAAACGTTTTTATTCAAAAATCACATGAAACTATAAGCTATTTGTGTCAAATAATTTTTAGGTTTGATTTTTTTTGTTTTTAAATAGATTGGAAACAGTTTAGAAGCCTTCTGTTAAAGAGACTCAAGACAGCTTCATACTGGAAGTGGAGGTAAGTTAGAAAATCTTTGTAAATCGACAGCTTTGAAGACTATTCACTAAATTAAAGTTCGGAAGTCTGACTTTCGAATTCCGTACTTACTTCCGACCTATACGTTAATCACTGTCACTATCAATTCGCGGTCATGTCAAGACAGCAGCAATTAACACATGTAAATGTAAAGCAATGTTATATATAGTATCATACTACACAAAATGAGTGCCGTAAGTTCTTGTTAACCCCATGATTGGAATAGGGTCGTGGGGTGATTGATCCGTTCTCTACCCTCTTTGGTCGAGTTAGTGTAAAGTCGGAGAATCTGTGGCGAAGTTGTATGACAGGTTTGTCAGACGGTTTGCCAAATCTGTCGTAAGACACAGACACTCCAACTCGACCAAATTTCCAGGGGCGGAGTCAATGTTGTACAACATTCGGAGCATGTGTGGGGGCCTTACAATAGTGGGGCCTAGAAGCTGTATTTGCCAATGTACACGATAGAATCAGAACCTCCTCGATCAATCTCTATAGAGATATTCTGCAGTATTCTGCAAACAAAGTTTAGAATGTTTGGTATGCTGAAAGGTATACGTTCACTGAAGACAGGAAACGATTTGACGTAAAGTGCACTTTTATCACATTTTTCTGTTTATGTCGGAGTGAAATCAATCAATTGATGTTTCAATTTTTCTGAGAATGAGATGCATATGGGAGCATCAGATGAAAAATAAAACAGTTCCCATATATTGACTAATCTAGCGTGATAGCTTTGGTGTGTGAATAAAAAATCAGGCAAGTTTCAATTTCGCCTTATGCATTGTTTTTCTAACGAAATACAAGATTACTACTACAACCTTTATTTCAATTTATTATTGTCAACACCACCCGCCATGAGTAACTCTGGACTAGTATGTTTCCTTCTGCAATCGGAGATTCTCTGAAGCAAAAGTGTTGATGGCACATTTGTCAAGTGTCACTTCTCACCATCTGAACCAACACAGTAATTTCAAATGCATCCAAGAAAACTGTGGCAGAAAATATACAAACAGTAGATGTTTTGTACGCCATCTAAGAAAGGAACACCCTCAAATTGAACCGGAAGACTGGAGATCTAAGAGGCTACATATTGCACCAGTAGATAACAGGTAATATATAACTTCAACCATTTCAGTTTGGACACTCCCAGCAAAATCAAATTGAAGTGTTCAAATAAAAGTGGTTTTTAAGAGCGTCCAAATTACGCTGTTTACCCTAATTTCACAAAAAATATGATTAAAGGATAATTTTTATTTATTTTGTTTTGTTTTAGCGTTGCTGATGCTTCAGACCACAGGAATGAATCTAATTCCGAGCAGTTATCAACACCACGAAATTGTGATACCATAGTTGATGAGGAGAATCAACACGAGGACTTATGGCAGGATATGCGAAGGCATCTTGATGATGATCTACTAACATCAATTCAGAAAACTGGAACAGCATTCACCATATTTCTGCACAGCTTGCCTAATTATAATCGTGCAATGGTGTTTGAAGTTATCGCTTCATTGAAAAATATGGTTTTGGAACCATTGATGACGATTGTTTGTGAAGTGATTGTAATGAAGTAATAACATTTGCCTGCCATACATATAAGGCCTGTGTGTTCGATGAACACCTGGATGCATATGTAGTTGATCCACATAACTATGAAATCGGTAAACGCGGTATTGAAGTAATCACTCATTCTCCGTCTCATCTACATCACCTACCAGATGGCCGGAAAGCGATTCGCTTTCGAAATTAACGGTAGAACAAATAATTTTTTTTAATTTACCCAAGAAACAAAACAGTTTTTTATTGCTTTATTAACGAGACTTCTCGTAAACAAAATAGGGTTAAAACTGTGATTACGATTGTCACAAACAAATGTTTTTAAAATTCAACAATCTTTTGCTATTTTGTTGTTGAGTTCATATTTGTATGGTTACTTTCTTTTTTCATGTAGACTGCGGGTGACGTCGAAGTCAAGATCAACCAGCGATTGGAGTTTCTTCGGACAAAATTTGAAAATGTCCTAATGCAGCCGCAAATAATCACGGTAGGAGCATCGCGACCGGATAAATCCATTATCGTGATTTTCGGCGGCTCCGAGTACAAAGCAGAAAACATACTGCAATCCATATGTATGTGCATGCACGTAACGTACGTGTAGAACCTGCAGTACACGCCGGATTGTAGGCCATTGTGGCTGGTTCTACAAACCTATATGTTTAAAATACCAGCGTCGATCGTGGAGCTGCCGAAGAGCACACGTGATTTGCTGAAAGCTATCGATTGTTAATCCTCATTTCCTTTGTATTCATGCCATTTCCGTAATATACCTAAATTGAACCGAAATCAAAAACTGAAATAAAAAAATGAGTTTACTTATCAAACTCCTGAAAGAATCCGTTTTTTCTCATATTCATAAGTATGTTTCATGATACCATGAACTCGCTTCATGGTACCTATATGGAATCATGAATAATGTTCATGTTTTCATGTTTTTTTTCGTAGTTCCAAACGAAATGCTTCATGATATCATGAACCAAACTGTCCGTTTTCGTCACTAAAATTGGAATCATAAATGACAGGTGCCAATAATCATGAATAGTAGTGCATGTTTTCATGAATTTAATTTATGGTTACTAATCAGATGCTTCATGATTTCATGAATCAAGTTGCCACTTTCAGCATCAAAAATCAAAAACATAACGCCATAGTGGCGTTACGTTGGATCATAGTAAGCTGATTCATGATTTCATGACTTTTATTCATGGTGTATATTCATAACATGAAAAATACGTTTTTCATGATATCATGAACCATTTTGCTAGTTTCGAGCACCGGATTTTTCCCGTGTACTTAGACAATTTATAACTGCGCACCATTTTTTAAAAACTCTTTTTCTTTCATAATTCATCCAGTGAACTCGAATGACCTGCCTGTGATAAAACAAAATTACATCATCGCATTGACATCACGGAGCGACACGGTCTCAATTACCATGCCCGCGATCATCTCGTCGCGTCGGCTTCGTCATCGGGGGGCACCACGCTCGTCACCAGCCACAACGATCACCGCACGTCCCAAGATGACGGCTGTTACGCGACTGGCTTATTACCGTATGTATTATCATGTGCTTGAACCTCACAGACGAAGTCGCAGTCTCACTGCATAACGCATCGAACCGTTGACTTTGAACCCATGCAGCTTGGCCGCCGAGTTCTTTCTCCCGATCGGGATCGATCCACCGACGGAGGAGGTCCCTTTAAATTGAGACCTCGCAAGAGATTTTAAATTTCAGTTCTTCGCTCTTGTCGCTTTCAAAACAGAGAGCCCCCGCCTGGTGCGGCGGTCGTGAGCGGGAGAGTATAGCGAGAGAGAGCGTCGATCATCATTAGCCGCCCGTTGATGACGGTTTGAGCCGAGGCGGCTCGATTCTTGCGATCGCGAACTTGAACTCCCTCGCCGCCAGTTGAGCGCCCAGCAAGAACGGAGAAATTGCATCGCCAATCCTCGCTCGCAGCAGCGTGGGTACCGGTTTTGGGATCAGGATTCTCCGCGCGGCAAAACTGTTTCGATGCAAAATTAGTGCACAGAGCGAGACGAAATGCATGGGGAGTGAGAAAATGGACGATGAGAGTGAGAGAGGGTATGGGCGAAAACAAAAAAAATCTTACTCCGCACCGTGTGTGTTGATTGAGTGCGTTTTGATCGGGCAGTCGGCTCTGTTCTGTCAGTCAGATATGGCTCGTCGGCCAAAAAAGTCGACGCTGATGCTGGCGGTAACGATCGTTACGCTCAGCTTAGCGAGCTTAGTGAATCGGTGTTCTGGCGCAAGTAGCAGCAGCAGCGGCGAGCTGGACGATCTGAACGCGGATGAAAGCAGAAATTATCGCGAGTTGTTGAATATTCCGAAATTTGGCGACCGGTTAGCGCCCCGCAATCGACCCCACGTAGAAGATGGACCGGCCGCGATCGTGAGTGCCGTTGGGCCGTCGGTGGCCAACGTGAGTGGAAACAAGTTCCGACGACAACCGGGTCCCGGGAATGCGTATCCCGGGCTGACTTATCGGAACGCGGGAAGATTCGGTGCCGGTGTTGCAAATGTGGTAACTGGTGGCAGTACGAGCGGAAATCTTGAAGAGCTGCATACGTTGGTGAATAATGATCAAGATATCAAGCGAAGTGATGTCCTGGTGACCAGTGTTACCCAGAATTTGGAGGATACGAATGCCAGCAGTGAGTACTACGCGGGGCCCGAAGAAGAAGAAGAACAGGACGAACCCGATCAAGGAGATGGTGAGGACGAAAGTGAAGATGAAGATTTCGAAGAAGTCGAAGAACAGAATCATTTCGATGTGCAGGGAAGAAATGCTCAAAGTAGTGGTGAAGAAGACCAGCAAGTTTTGCTGGAGAGTGCTAATATTAGGGATAACAGTTTGGCACTGCTGGTCGGCCAGCTGAATGTCAGTAGCAGCAGTAGTGCTGGTGTGAATGCGTCTTCAGCGCAAGCCCATCGACTGGAAATGTCCACCGAGTTTTTCGTAGTGCCATCGACCGCGTCTCCCGCTGCTTCCCGTTCGACGACCGTGCGTCCTGGTGGTGTAATCTTGGCGGCTCGGAATCCAACGAGCCACCACAACAGCAACAGCAATATCCACAAGCTAAACGTCACACCACCGACCATAGTCTCCACCGGCTATCCAAGTGGACTGCGAAAAGAACCCTGGGTGGTACCTGTGTTGGTACTGGCTTGCCTGTCAATGATCATGATGGCTGCCTTCGAGATATTCGTTCTTTGCAAAGCATGGCGTACATCTCCCAGTCGACGCCACCTATTTCTCGGCCAGATGCTTCTCCTGGGCCTGTTTTCCTGCTCTGGCCTTGCGGCAGTCCTAACGATCAATCCCACCATCCTTTCCTGTGCAACGATGCGCTTCGGTGCAGGAGTTGCCTTTGCCCTTGTTTTCGCATCCCTCCTGGTCAAATGCGTCTTCTTGATCAGTCTCAATGGCGGAGTGTATCTTCCAGCGCCTTACCAAGGCCTCCTGCTCCTCTTCGCTGTCTTGATCCAGGTAGCGGTCGGTGCCCAGTGGCTACTAACCTCACCACCGAGCGTTGACCAAGTTCCAATCTCCGGTGGTTCCGCAGTATCCAGCCGCTACCACCTACTCCTTACTGCCGGAGACCTATCCCACGTCAATCCCACCATTCCGCTCTGTCATACGACATTCTCCGAGCTGCTCCTTTCCCTGATATATGTGGTATTCCTGATCATTTTCGTCGCAATTTTGGCAATCAAATCGCGTGGCATTCGGGACAATTACCGGGAAGCAACCTACATCGGCTTGGCTGTTGGTGGAATCATCCCCATCTGGCTGGGGTGGACCTTGTGCGGTTTGGCCGTGGCCGATCGGCATCGTGACGCGTGCCTTGCCTTCGGACTAGTGGCAACGGCTTCGACAGTGTTCTTGGTGATGTTCATGCCCAAGGGGCGTCAGCTGGCCGCCATGGGCAAGGAAGGCCTGTACGTGGAAGATCGCGAGGAGCGCTTCAGTTCGCTTAGCCGTGCCGGATCCGGCTACTCGCCCTCGTTCTTCCATTTTAAACCGATCAAGTACGGGGTCATGGGGGCCTCGCCGACGCTGCAGACCAACAATGGAACCGTGGTTGGAACGACGACGACTTCCAAGCACCAGGCGGTCGCGACACTGGGCGGAGGTGAGTCCTTGCAGAGATTTTTGTTTTTTGATTTTCGCTTGATCCTAAAGTGCTTTGTAAATAGGAGTGTGTGCTACTAGCCAGCGTTTGTGTGTGTTGTTGTTGTTTATGTTAAAAGGGGGGGTTCGCAAGTGGGGAATCGGATAAAAATAAGCGCGAGAAGTGATTTATTAGGTTCCTTTATTGATCGATGATGGGGTCTCTGTGGGAAGAAAATGGTGAGAAGTTAGAGTGAAGACATTTTTGCGCATGCGGGATGAGAGACGGATTAAAGGCCATAAATTATGGCTACTTAAGGTGGACATGGATAATATTTTAATACAGCATTAGTGAGCACACGTAATAAATTTGATGCGGTGATACGGGAAGGGGAATTAAAGTGAAGGAAATGTGTCTGTGCGAGATATCTTCACCTGGTGAGTTGATGTTGTGGGAGAAATTGAGTCCCGTGGAAAGCAAATATGTGAAACATTCTGATTTTTTCCGACTTACTCTAAATGCAGCTGATATTACTCTAGAACTGGAAAATAATTATAGTAACAGGTTTGGGGGACGAGTCTATTTCCCGAAGCGTGTTAGCGCTTCCATACAAACGTTTATTTTACAGTTTTATAATTATTTACATACTCTCATAGTTGAAATGGTTGCCATCTCAATTACATGAACTTTAGTGCGAAATTGTTGATGATTTGTGTTAATTAATCAAAGAGGAGTGCTGGAGAGCGAGTCTATTACTTAAAAGTTTTAGCACTTCTAGTGAAACGATATTCTTAAAATTCTACAAATATTTACGTTTTCTCATAGTTTAATTGGATCCAATGTCGATTTGATAACTTGGACTTTTGTGAATAATTGTTGATGTTTGTTGAAGTTGAAAAAAAAAGAAAATAATACATCATCAATACATCTTGATGGCTCCTATTACGGGTGAGCTTATAATTTTCAAAAACGTCCAAAAAATCTCATTCGGTGTATTCAAATCACTTCCGTTCAGTGGCAACCCATTCATTCAATATAACGTCTAGCTTAAAATTGGTTTTGCATGATTCTGTTCTTCTCGTTTATTCTTTCTACAAGGTTCGTTTTCAAGGATTCATGAAGAATCGTGTGATAGGAAACATCACACTCGTTCACTATTTTGTTAGTAACCGAGGGTTGCGTGCCGATTTTTTGGTATGTGCAAAAAGATCTACAGCCTGGTGCGGGAATCGAACCCTTACTTTGTGACAATCGCTCGAACAATCATGACAATCGCCGCTTGCCACTTGACAAGGAATCTCTCGATTGATCTTATACAGACTATCATAAACTGTTACAAATACGGACAGAGCTTCATTTCTCACTTAATGAAGCATTCAAAGAAATGTTTGAAGGGAGAGTATTTCTTAAAATTCTTAAAATCTTAGAACTTAGAAGTTTCGATGCTTTGAGTACTTTTGTGTACACTTGTCACAACAGATGCTTAACGTTTCTACAGTCTCTCTTACTGTCTAAATTAAAGTAATCAAATGAAAAGCTGATACTTACTTTTGCAAACAATCGAAGTTAGAAAACAGCCTGTAGCAACACTTTAAAAATATTCTACAAGGTTTAGTTAAGAATCGATTCAATGGACAGAATCTCAAACAACTGCGTAAATTAAAATTTCAGTTCGATTAGAAACTCAATTCGATGTGTGAATTTTTATTGAAGGGTTTTTTGACTGAATCATCTTCGTAAAAATATTTAAACTGTTCTGTATGAAGATTAGTTGATGGATAGTTGATGGATATGATTCTTAGTTCTGGAACATAGCTTTAATGGTTAGCACAATCTATATCGATGCTTTTGTTGAGTTTATCTGATGTTCTAGGTCATCCAATAAATCCTTGCAGTATACGTTTTAAGATCTGCATGTGTCTGAAATGAATTTTTAGAAGTGTATGGATTTCCTGGCGGTTTTGTTGAACCAAAGCAAACAATAAAACTAATGTGCTAGGTGATCCTAAACTAACTGGAGCTGAGATCTAGTGATCTACTAGCGTTACCAGACATGTACTGGTACGTTATGGATTCGGACAATCTTGATGAATGTTCAGAGATGTACGCACAATTGGCGTTCAATAAATCCTAGAAAATGTTAGCTGTATAGTGGAATACCTGTAACTAGAAATGAGAACACTTTGATTGTTCTTTTTTGTACTCTACCATGTCAGAAGCAGATAATTTCTCATCTCCAAGTGAAGCTCTAGGAGTGGACGGTAATTTATTGCTTGAACGAATAGAAATGAAGCAGAAGTGTATTGATAGTTCCGTATAGGGTAACGGTAGGCTTTTTGAAATTGAAAGATACAAGTTTGAAAACGAGCGGAGGGCATTGAACGATAGTATCCGATCACATAACGGTTCACCTCAGGGCTGAACCTTGTAGTTTTTATTTTTTCAAAGTAAACAATAAATACCTATAAATAAATCAAGTAAAAAAACTTCTTTAGAACATCATAATGATTTTCATTTATGAACTATCGGAAAATCGATAGTCTAAGCGTATGTATTCCCATTACTCCCGGTTGGCAGCAACGTAGCTTCCTCGAAACAAATTAAACGCTGTGTACTTAGTGCCTCTACAGTCGAAGTCACCGTTGGTTCTTTGTTGAAACGGCAACAACTTTTCAGTATGGGTGAGACAATACCACAGAATGCCGCAACGCTATTGGCCACTGTTAGAATTCCACTGTCAGGTGTTCTATTCTGACTCCGATCTTCCTCACCTCAAGTTCAAGTGTGTGTGAGATACATTTGTTTTATTGCTGTATCACCGAGTGCTTTGACAACTGAAGCAACTGTAAGGCGTTAGAGTTAAATTCACTTCATTTTGTCAAAGTGACTAGCAGGCGTCCTCGGTTCAAATCTTGGTTGCGTATCGTGATAGTTTTTTTTTTTGGAGCCATTAAATTTCAAGACTCCAATCTTATACTCAACACTACAGCACTGCACAACCTCACTCACTCATTAAATTTTTCAATGCGAATTGATATGCTGTACACGTTGTACACACCAATGTTGCATTTTTTCTCCAAGTTACAAGCCATTACGAGAAATGAAACAAAATCATGGGAAATTGCACTGCAATCTTGCTTTTTTTATTTTGGATGCAAAGTCCAAATAAAATCTTTGATAGGACTGAGAGGCACTTGAGAAAACAAGGTTTAAGATCTTAAACCTGACTAAAATATTAAACATTTTGGCACCTCTTGATGCCATAGCACACCCAAATTAATTTATTGTGGCTTTTATAAAACTTTAAAAAAAACCTAATAAAGCCAGATGGTTTTGGCAATATTTCTTGGGAGAGTTTAGGAATTGTCGGAATAACATTTTTTGATACAAAACTATAACGAAAAAGGATAATGACTATATTATTACAGAAATCTATCTACATAGAAATTTTTAATTTTACACGAGCCGTAATTCATGTTTGTAAAAAGTCGGGAAACGTAAAAAAAGATTTTGTGTAAAACTATGTCCCAAAAAAAAAAAAAAAAATAAAACTATGTCTCCTGAAACTGATACATTCGCAATTTGCAACTCGAGAGATGTATTTGATTAAATTTATTTTCACATCTCTTTCAACTTATTCGCAAAATTGTGAAACATTTCGAAATTTATCACGACAGCACAAAATCTATCATTCACAAGTTCTGGAAACACTACTCGTTCGATGAGCTGCCGAAAAAAGCCAAATCCAGCTGACACAAAATTGGATCGAATTTGGCCAAAAAGGCTCGTAACTCCGCCAAGTGGTGCAAATATTCAACAACCTGAAGACTTATTTTGAAAATAGCAAAACAAAGTGCTGAGCAAAAATCCGGGGCTGAAACCAGAGTCGTAAAATTAAACAGCCGACTTTTGCAACGATCGTCTGCCTGCGTTTCGATCGATGTCGAAATATAAGTGAAAGATGACTCTAGAACGTTTCCAGGGCCGCATTTTTACACCAAGGTCATTGGCAAACATGCGACTATCTCCGAAAAGTCGTTCGAGGTGGAAAAATTTGTCCGGAAGGTTTCTCGTATGGCAGCCATTTTGTTCCTGGGGTCAATGCTGTCAATATTTTTTTCTGGAATGATTAAACTATATATCTGAGATGCTTCTAGGGTTGTTTGACAGTTATTCCAAAATTAATCCAATACACTCGTAACATAGTTTCGGGATGTTTGTAAATAAGCTGTGGGATATATCCAGATTGTTCTGGGAAACTTTAAGCATTGCTCTGGGATGCCTTCAGGATTTTTGTTGATTCTTCAACTATTATTCAGTGAAATTTCACGAGTTATTCTGGGATTGTTTTTGTTCCAGAATAATTTTGGAATACTTCCTGAGTAGTTCTGCGTAGCTTCTTGTATTGTTCTGGAATGCAATTATAATACTTCTGGGATGCCTTTTGAATATTTTTAAAATCTTCAGGATTAGTTTTGAAATGGTTTCAAGATTGTTCTGTAATGATTTCTGTATATTTTTGAGCTGTTAACAGAGTTGTTTTTTTTAATCTTCCAAAATAATTCCGATGCGTTTTTTGTTTATGCTATTGTTCTGAGCAACTTTAAGAGAAACTCATAGATTGTCCTGATGTCCCTCCAGAAAAGGGTTTGGGTATCTTTTAGTATAGTTCTGGAATACTGTCATAATACTTCTGCACAGATAAAAAGAAACACTGAATTTTCTGCGTTATCTAATGCACATAAAGGGAATGCTAGAGTTGGCAGAACATAATGGGATATTTCATGTAAATTTAAGCCAGATAACGCCTGAATCGAGCCTGTTGTATGAAAGATTGCAAACAATATCGTTGTTTAGGCTCCTTTGGCTTGGAATTACACGAGGGGAAATTTTACACGCTTGTTAAAATTAATTATTTTTTTCTGTGTGGGATGCTTCCTGAATATTTTAAGAAGATTTCAGAGTAGTTCTTGGATACTATCAGTATTATTCTGGAATGTTTCAAGTAATTTTATGAGACACTACCAGGGTAGTTCAGGAATTAGCATCAGCATTGATAAGCGGTAGAAATTCAAGATGGTTGTGCAAGTGCTGTTAATATCCATCGACAGAAGCAATGTTTTGGGATTAATCAGTGATTCTATCGATGGAAGTGATTCACTCTCCAAGAGACCTGTTTTTGCAACTGATTAGGATAGGAAATATTTTTAATTACGACAAATTTGGAAGCCCTAGGATTATCCTGGAATGCTTCCAAGATTATTTTTGAAAGCTTTTTCTATTTCTTTGAGAATCTATAAGAGTTATTCTGGAATTATTATTTTTCTAGAATAGTTGTGGGATGCTTTCAGAGTAGTTTTGAGAAGCTTCTAGTATAGTTCTGGAATACTTTTACTATAACTTTAGGATGCTTCCAGAATATTTTAATATATTTTCAGAGTAGTTATGAGATACTTTCAAGATTTTTTATAATGATGCCAGATAAATTCAGGGATGTTTCCAGTGTTCAGAATCTTCACGTTCTGGAATACTTTCACGATACTTCTGAAATGCTTCCATAATAGTTCAAGGTTTCATTCAGAGTAATTCTGAGATGATTCCAACATTGTTCTGGGTTGCTTCTAGGAAACTTCTAAAATGTAGTAAAAAAATCTCGTATGCTTCCAAAGTTACTTTGAGATGCCTAAATATTGTGTCGGAATACTTCCAGAAAAATTCTGGGAAAACAGTCCAGGTATGCTTCCAAAGCAGTTCTAAAACAATTATGTCATCAAAAATCTATGATAAACTCCAATGAGATTAATAAGTTCAATGTAGTAATTTTCTTCATTCTAAGTATGGAATGACGATTGATTCACATGGGATCGTAGTGAGGAGTGGTCGAAACAAGAATCGTTGCTCCGATTCGGTCTCATTTTATTTTATTTTTCTAAGATGATTTAACAAGTTTGGTTGTGAAGTTTTTCAGGAGTGTAGGAAATCGGAAACAAACTAAAAGTGACAGATAGGTCAATCGCTGTCAGATGTGATTATCATCAAGAATGCCGAAACAAACAAGCGAATGAAAATTGTAACTAGCATATCATCACCAAAATGATCTGGAAACTTCTTTGAAGCTTTTGACATGAGAAAAATCGTTAAGCCTCTAATCAGCATAATCTTAACTTTTTTGTGAACCTACCTCACCCACCATAGTTTATTGCTTTACTGTGTTCTTAAACGGCGGAATCCACTTCCTGCAATGGAAGATCTCATGTTGAGCAGGTAGATAACTAAAGACTGTTTTGTAACTACCCAGTTGAAATGCAAGTTATAGAAATTGACATAGTAAGGGCACCCCAGCTTGGATTTTTGTTCTCTGTGGTCAATTCAGCAGTAATTTAATCGGAAATAAAAAAAAATAGTTACCATTAAAAAGTGTTTAAAAGAAAGAACATATCGTCGCCTCATAGAAAACAAATCTAATGTATTTTTGTAGGTGCTATTTAGCCTCATTAGACCATCGCTGAAGATGCTCCTAAACTTGTTCCAATTGTTTTGAATTTAAAACAAAACCAGACTTAACTATAAAGCCTGATTCAAAGTAAATTTGGACGCATAAAAGTGATCATAACTCAAAAATTAAACAATATACACGGTTGATCAAAAAGTAAAAAAAAGTGTATTTATTCAGCTTTCAACCGATTTGTAACAAGTTATGACATTTCTCCGTTTCGAACGAACTGTCGCATTTTTTTTGTAATCGATGCCATCATGATCTGCACAGTCGCTGGTGACACTGTACCGGCGAACTTATTCCACTTTAAACGGATTCGTTGTGCATTTTTCACTTCTTTACCGCATCTTCAAAGTTTTCGCTTGAAAATTGCCCAATATTTTTCGATCGGTCTGAACTCAGGGCAATTCGGAGGCTTAATCTCTTTTGCGACGAAATTATTATTGTTTGCAGCATATCATTCAAGTACCTCCTTAGAGTAGTGCTTGCAGACTAGATTCAGCCAAAACATAACGTTGGTCTTTTGTTGCCAAATGAAGAGTAAAATCCGCTTTTTCAGACACTCTTTGATGTAAACCTTCGCCGTCATTGTGTAAGATGTGATGAGAACCTTGGTTTTAAGGTCACAACTGCAGAATTCTAGCCAAATCATAAGTTTCCGAGCAAACTTATCAGCAAAAACACATTCATACCTGGAAGGAACATCCCCACGACCAGTTGCCAGGTTAAATTTTCGTCCGGAGATTTGTTTATAATCCATTTTAACATATGTTTCGTCATCCATTAAAATACAGCCATCAAATTTCGTCAAAACTCGTTCGTATAGTAATCGTGCTCGATTTTTGGCCACTAAATTTTATTTCAGGGAGTGATTCGGATGGTTACTGGCACAAAAAGACTTATATCCTTGTCTTGTCTAATATCCTGGAAAAGTTGGAATCGTATTTCTTTGCCAAATCACGTATGGAGACACCTGGGTAGTCTTTCACGTACATCAACACCTTTCTCCTCAGCTCTTTGTCCCTAGTGCCACTTTTATGATAGTTGCGTTGTGCTCTATCCACACTCAGAGTATCCTTGTAACGTTTGATTACAAGATACAGCGTTGACTTGGGGAATTTCAACAATTTCACCAATTCACCAAACACACGAACACGTTCACACTTTTCACCAATTTCTTCGTCAATGAAACATCAACAAATGCCTGTCAAACGTTTTTTGTTCCAACCACCAGGGACGCGGTGGTGGTGTATTAAACCATGCGTTCAGATTTACTTTGAATTGAGCTTTATCTCTGGTGAAGTTGCCAACAATATCATTTTATCAGCCTGTTTCAGAATCAACCGGATGGCCGGAGTAATATTTTTGTCAAAATACTAAGGCGGTAAATTTATAACGACTACATTTATAGTATGGCGCTTAGAAAATAGTCGAATTCCAAGCTATTAAATCCAATGAAAATTAAAATAATGTCGACAAACTTTCAAAAATATCTGTCCTATAGTGGAACGCTGAAAATTAAATTAAAAACCAACGATGAGCAATTGGAGACTCTTGCTAAAGATTTGGCAATTGACATTTAAACCAAAGAAGAATGCTAAGATGGAACAGTTGGTACAAATATTTTTTCATTTCAGTGTCCTTTTTAAAAATTAAAAACGGTCCCTTTCGACTGAGCCCTCCCCAGTAAACGGGCTGACAGATCTTGTCATCCTCATGCCGTTCCCTCGTTGTGCAAACAAAGACCAAAGTACCTTGAAAAAAAGGTAAAATATATTCCCAGATGTCATACATGCTCAAAACTGCCTCTCTTTCATTTGTATTGCTGTCCCTTTTTTTCTCACGGAAAAGTTACTCAATTCTCGTAAAAAGTGGAACAACTCAATTGATGAGTTGTTCTACTTTTTACGAAAACTGAGTAACTTTTCCGTGAGAAAAAAGGGACAGTAATACAAATGAAAGAGAGGCAGTTTTGAGCGTGTAGTATTCTCAAATACACGCTCATTCGAGCATACTCAATGTTAAGTAAATTTTACTAAATTTTATAAATATATCTAAAACGTCAAATGCTGAGTAATCGTATTTTATTAATTTAATTTATTGTTTTTCAAAACACAAGAACACTGCGCCAAACTCAATTTTGAGATAGTTATATATTATTTTTTGAAATAATATAAAATGACCCGGATAATGTCGTTCTCAATTTGCGCTTTGGATGTTAATTTAAAATCTAAATCGTATTGACAGGGATTTGTTGATTTTTAATAGTATATTACATTACAGATAAACCAAAAAAATCGGAACTCTTTCTGGCGTATGAATCGAGACCATTCTATAAAGGGTTTATTTGTGTTGAAAATGGTAAGCGAGCATTTCATCACCCTTGCCTTCCCAAGTAACCACAAGCATTATATTATTGCACTTGTGCAACCCAAAATATACATCATTAATGCGGGATTGCATCAATTCATCAGTTGTCATGTAATGAAGCGTTAGATTAGCTTTTAGATTATAGTGATGCAATGCCATAGACTAACTGTAAGACCAGTAGGTCCCGAACAAATACGATTTTTTTCTTGGCTCAGTCAGTACTAGCACATCGGTGCCAAGCTCGGTCCCAAGCATAATGATTCGCCCCTAATAACGTAACTTTCACCAACACACCCTTAAGTATTTTGTCAAAATAACACAGCGGATCAAAACAACCACAAAGATACTAGTGCCGAAAGGTACAGAAAAGCGCAAGAATTATTGCAAGGTGCAGACTGCAAGGTGTATTTCGGACCTCCTAGGGGTTCTTCAACAGTGAACCAATTTCAAATCGCTAGTGGCATATTGATTGTTGATAATGCTACTTTAGTAATGCATAAGACATTATAAAAGATATAGCATAATACAATATGTAGCATTAGTTCGGTCTTAGTAGGACCCATTTCAGCTTTAACCCAACTGTTAAATAAAATGACAATCTATGGTGTTTTTTTTTTCAAAAGGTCTTCAATGATTTTTAAAGTTTTTTTTGTGGAAGCAAAATAAAAAAAAACTCATTTTCATAAATTTCTGTTTTTATATTTACAAGTAAGTTCAACTCAAAACAAAATAAATAAGGATTAAGGATTTTTTTTGATGATTGTAAAGGTTTGGTCCGAGGGGTCTCATATTGTTACGAAACTTTGTACACTCGTACATGCACAAAAAAAAAATATCAGGGTTGACAGTTTTTTTTCTGGAATACGTTAATTGAAATTTTGCAATTTCCACGAATTTCACTAAATAATATTCCGTTCGATTATTTCGCATGGAAGATTGACATTACACCCATACTCGAGCAAACGTCAAAATTACTTTCGGTCAAAATGGCAAAAATTAGTTCTGGTCTACAAGCCGGAAAAAAACATTTTGTGAATTATGGAAAATTTTGAAAAAACTTTTCTTGTTCATTAATTTATAAGAAATAAAAAAACTCAATTAAGGATACGTTCGGTTCTCACGTTTTTGAGTTAAAGTTACTCAAATGTGAGTAAAACCGGTTGGCAAACAAACATCCATGTTTGTTACGAGAAATCGCAAAGTTCCTTCTACACGGAGAAAAATGTGTCTAGTTTGAAACAAACAAATATTTGGTTGTAACTCAAACTAAAATTGTGGTTGTACAAAAGTCGAAATATGTTCGTTTTTAATCCTCGACTTCAGTTGAATCGAACAAGTTTTACTCGTTATTTCCACACGAAAAAATTGCATGAATTCAAATTGATATTTAGTTGATCCTAACACATTAGTTTGTTTCAACCGTAAAAAAGATTTCTTTTCATCGAAAGTTAGGTTGACAGAAACAGCTCGTACAAATTGTGATGTTTGGTTGAATCAACCTAAATTCTCAGGTAAAAGCAAACTGAGTTTTTGATAAGGCAAATTTCAACCTTAAAAAGAGTTTGAAACAAATTAAATGATAAGTTTGTTTCAATTGAGCTGTCCGTAAGATATCGCAAGAAATTTTGTTTGTCTCTTGATGTAACTCCCAGACAAGCGTTTTTTGGAATTTTAAAGTTTCAAATTTTGCATGGCTTGCCGCTCCGGAACTGGCCGAACATCTGCGCAGTCGTTTTTCAAAACCGAGGACGTCTTGAGGGAGTCGTTGCAGGATTTTTTAAGGAAGCCAAAACTCTGCCAACATGATGGTTTGTTAACTTTGTTATCAGGGAAAATCTTTTTCGCTATTATCAATATCAGTAAGCATCCGCATTTTGGTCCGCATGAAATAATTGTTACGAAAAAAAAATGCTGTAACATTTTGGACACCCAAAGTTTATAACACATTTGTTAAAACTCTTTCTGTTGGTGAAAGCATAACAGCTCATGCTGACAAGATTTCAAATGCAATGGGCAGATTTGCATTCATCAATGGGAAAAGGAAAAAGAAATACGGCGTACAACATCGGATGTGAAAAAATGTCCATTTGATATCAACAATATTGTTGGTTGCTTCAACTCATATCGTTGGTTACATCATGCATTTTGTTGTTTATATCAAAAACTGGTTGGTCTGATTAATTGGTTGAAAAAATGTGCTAGTTTTGATTGACTTTACCTAAGTTTTAACAGCTGCCAAAATGGAACAACCAATATTATAGTTGTATCAACCAAACTTTTGTTGAATTCGGGTACTAATCCAAAACAAAAACAACCTATATTTGTAGTTTATTTCAAGCATTGTTCTTTGTCAAAGCAAACTGAGAATTTGCTTAGGCAAATTTCAATATGAAGTTTTGGTTCAAATAACCTAAAACTTGATTGTATTTACTAAAGTTTTTTCTCCGTTTTTATTAATTTTATCTAATTTTCGAGTTTGAATCGTTGTGGATCTTCCTCAAACAGTGATTTGTTGATTTCTAACGATAATCGTAATAAAAAAATTAAATTATTTATTTAAAATTTGTTATTTTGAAAAATTAAGCTTTTTCCTAGTATTAATCAGAAATAATGCCTGAATAAGTGTGATATTCGAAATTGGGAAACAACCATCATCGCGTTTTCGAACACCTCAAATATCAGCGCTAATTGACTCAAAATTATTCATTAATAACATATTCCTCCAGTCAATTTGTATACTTATGTAACGGAGAAGAGTTACGTAATACCTTCTTCTTTTTCTTCTTCTTCTTTAGCATTTTAAGCTTATTGCTTTCACCACTAGCTTATTGCTTGCTCACAACTCTAAATGCACTTCCACAGTTATTAATTGAGGGCTTTCGATGCCAGTTACCATTTTTGCATTAGTATGATTGTGTGGCAAGTACAATCATACACTATGCCCAGGGAGTCGAGAAGTTTTCCTTATCGAAAAATTCCTAGACCAGACCGGGAATCGAACCCAGCCACCTCCAGCATGGTGTTGCTTTGTAGCTGCGCCTTTACCGACTGAGCTAAGGGGGGACTCCGTAATACCTACATACAAAAATTCAAGCAAAACACATGCGTTTGGCTGACTATTGAATCGAAACTGATTAAATTTCATGCATTTCTGACGACATTATAATTATTTTTTGCTACCACTTACCACTTACCTTGCTGCCACGTACCACTACATTAACATTGCAGTGAATATAATACCTTGTACTTTATATAAGTTGGAAACAAACATCACACGGACGTTTCTCTTTGTCAATCTTGACAATTCAAGATCTGTTAAAAAAATACAATACATGAAATAAAAGGGACCGAGGGTCGATCACAAATTACGTTTGTGATTTCTAAAAAGCATACGAGTATGTAGCACCGAATTCCCATCGAAAATCAGCGACGCAATCAAACCCGTTCCGCATTATGACACGGTTGCAAATAACACACTCGAGTTCATCATCGCAGCAATCCAATCTCTCTGCATATGGGCCAACGATTCTCCGTCTCTATGCCTGCCCCGCCCGGTCCAAATATGGTTCAAAATCATTACCTGTACACACTCTCGTGGTAATTCGAAATTTTCAAAATAAACGTTCCAACCATAAATCATGCAGCACCAGTTCTAGTTTTTGGCACGATTGGCTAATTTTCCGAAACCGTTCGCCGTTCGATCATCAGTTTGCAGTTCGCGCTCGTGTTCGCAGATTTTGGTGATGAGGCTCTTCTTTTTTTTTGCCCTCGCCGAGAGTCCAAAGACCTTGGATTCAAAAACCGCCTCGGCCAGAACAGAACTGTAATCCGAAACACCCGCCTAAAAGACGCACTCTCACCTCGCCGCAAAGCGTGAACTCCATTCAGAAGCCGGTCCAAAATTAAAATAATTCGTACAAAAAAAAAAAAAATTCGCGCCAATTACTGCACTCGCATTCCAATCGACCGAAGTCAGGTTTGCATCTGTTTTTTTTTTCTTTCTTTCTTTGATTCCCTCTTGCGGTCCTAATTGTTTCATCGGTCAAAGTTTTGCATATGAAATCGGACGGACGGTACGACTTCATTTGGTCATCGGATCTGCTGTGACCGCAAAGTGCCCCGATTTGTGCGGCTCGGTCGTGGTGGATGAAGGGGGAGGGGGGGGGGGGGCACTAGGGAGCTACGCTGCTTCTCTCCACCGATGATGGGGTATAATTAAATTTGGAAAATTATGGCAAGAAAATAACAGGTACAATTCTCCGTCTGTCGAAGAGACGTTCTGATCTCGGACGTTTGCGTTTGTATCGCAGAGAGCGAGAGTGCAAGAAACGAACCTCGTGCACACACTTAAAGTTCAATCGAAAATTATTGTATTGATTTTAAATTATAGTGCGAGAGGGAGGCGAACGGTCGATCCAAAGGAGGTTTCAGTTCGAAGTTTTATCCATTCTAAACGCAACTTGATCAAGTCGGGTCGAACGGACAAATCCTGCTTTTGACCTACCGCGTCACCCTAATGATTCCCTCGATCTCATAAAACGTAAAAACCAGAACAAACGGGATGTTTTTCTTCGAGCCCTGCATCATCGATCGAATCTTTTATGAGAGGAAAAAAATAGTCAGACCAAGGATGATCAACGTGGATCGAAATTTCCGTCTCATCATCTGCTCACCCCCTTCTTCAGCCCAGCTTCCAACTCCCGTAATGAATGGTGGTTAATATGTACTCATTACGATAATTGGTATTGGTATAATTTTTGCTGATTTTATTAGGTCCGCACATGGTTTAATTCGCGCCCTTTTTTTCTGCCCTCTGCTCGGGGCGAATCTTCTCCCGAGATCTCCCGATCCACCCGATTCGAACATAAGTTTTCGAAGTTTGTTGAACTTGCTGCTCGGCTGCACAATTCGCACCGCACCGGTTCTTATCAAGTTCAAACAAGCCATCAGTGCTGCTGCTGCTGCTAATGCTTGTTTGGATGCTGCTCTTAGTCCGAAGATTAATTGATTCAATTCCGCGCTGACTCCGCTGGGTTGCTCCTCTCCCGCCTGGGATGGACTGCAAAATCGATAAGCGAAGAACTTGCCGGCTGATGCTGTCGAGAACAGATGGGAGCAGTCAAAACGAGCGATTCTAAGATTCTACTAATTTGTTATTCCAGCACCGCCAGCCGGTCGGTTTCGATCCTAAATCAGTCCTCGGCTGGGGTAGAGCGGTTCTGAACGTGGGGAAGAGACTGGGGCCACCCGGGTAAATGCTAACGTTAGCACCCCGAGGCCATGTTCCAAGGCTGCAAATCGGACGGAAGGCTCTGGCAGCCTTTCAAAGTCGAGCTGATAGTGGTATCGAGATAAGCGTATTAGGACTCGCGCAAGAGGCGATGGATGCGCGATTTCAAGGGCGGGAATATTGCTTTTTAAAGTGGCAGAGTGGAAAAGTTGATGAATTTATACGTGGACTTGGAAAGGGAAGGATGATGGCTAAGAGATTGCTATCCCATTGGGGAAACGGGAATGGAGTTCGGTACTTTTCGTGCGTTGTTCCTAAGGTAAATTTGAGAAACTAATAAACTAATTTAGCTAAAATTGCAATTCGGTTTGTCTTAAATATTTTTGATTGAAGTGAAATTTGTGGACAAGAGCGTTTCCAGCCGCAATGACCAACCGACCAACATCGACTGTCTCCGATTTAATTGAAAATTTTAACACACGTTTTTCCCACGAAAATGATTTTTTTCACTGATGCAAAAGATACTGATACTGATACTCAAGAGTCAGTTTTAAAACCCGCATTAATCCACCGATGGTGAGACTGAACCCTTCTTACATTTCATCATAATTACGAACTCAAATGTGGCCAATATTGTACTGGATACATATTTTCATCAGAAATTCCAGGAAGATCCAGGAATATTCTATATGTCATACATACAGTTTATAAAATGAACTATTTGTCAATCCTGAACGTAGTGTTCATCGATGTGATTAAAATATTTTGCCATAAATAGTCTTTAACGACCTGTTTATGTTAATTATATAAAAGGGGAAATTACATAAATATTAGAAATTTCATATAATTAGTTCATAGAATAAATTATAAGACAATCCTAAACGTCAATTTTGATTATTGATATGGATTCACGATGCTTAATAAGTACATGTTCGTTGAAAATTATGTAGTTATAATAAATGGAGCATTTTCGTATATACGCGTTGCAGTTCAAAACCAGACCACTCGAGCCAATCGATGCTGCTCTAATTCTATACAGTCGCATAGTGTGGCTAGTCCGCTGTATGTGCTATACAACGCTCCAGATGCGACACAATAGAATGCAAGCGGCATCGTTTGGTGTGATTGGTCTTGTTCGGTTTTGCACTGCAACGAGTATATTGTCATCTCACAATTATGTGCTCTCAGGTATTGTTTTGGTCATATCTCCATGAAGGATTATCCAATCATAATGAAATTTTGACCAGTTATTTGGAGATATCAAAGCTTTAATTTAGCAAAACTAAAATCCGTACACAAATAGCTCAGTATGTAATCGGAGACTAAACTGTTTGATTACTATTATAATAGGCCTTCAAGTACTGTTTCGTTCATATCTTCGTAACGAAATGTCCGAATGAAAAAAAAATCAATAACGTTCTATGGGAATGTTGTAGCTTCCATTTGCCGTCAACAGAACTGAAATCGGTTCACAGATGGCTGAGAAACCGATGTGACATTATTTGTAACGCACACACACACATACACACACACACACACACACACATACACACACACACACACACACACACACACATACATACACACAGACATGTGCTCAGTTCGTCGAGCTGAGTCGAATGGTATATGACACTCGGCCCTGTGGGCCTCGGATAAAAAGTCGAGTTTTCAAGCGATCTTAATACCCTTCTATTGATGTAAGAAGGGTAAAAAGGGCGTAAGCATTTTGAATAGCACTTCAATTAATAATATGTTGCTCGAAAACCTTTGGTAGTACAAAAAACTGTCTTGGAACAAGTTGTGACCCTATGTGTGAAGATTGTGAAAAAAATTTGTCGGAAAAAAGTCGACAATTAACGTGAACATTTAAATGTCCATAAAAAGATTTTTCGACTTATTTTTTATTTTTTGACTGTAAAAATTGTACTGTAAGTGTCTCTAAGGTCAACTTGTAAAGCATTTTTAAAATCTCAACTATTTGCCAAAATAAACGTGTTTCGTTGTTGCAGTATATTTTTCGCATAAAATACAGCCTTTTCATAAGTTATTCAGGGTTTTTTAGCATCATAAAAATACCTTTTTTGAAACATGCATTAAGTTTCGCATAACTCACTCTTAGCCAGCAAGACGATTCTATAAACAGCATAAGAAAAAGGGGAAAATGATTGAAAAAACTTGTCTTATATGTTAGTTTACTTGTACTTCCAATTTTTTATGCGCATACTAAATTACATATATTGTTTCTACATTAAAATTAGTTTCGAGAAGTTCCCTTTCATTTTACATGCTTTTATATACTATGAAGACTTGATGCTACATCATTTGAAAACAATTTTCCTCTATCTGATGATCTGAACACGGAACAAAAGAATGATATTCTTGTGTACCAGTAATCATTTTAGTTTGCTTAAATATATTGCTCCATTCTGAAACTCCCTGTTCATAGTCTTCATAAGATACATATCAAAATGACATTTTCTTTAAGCAATCAATATTTTTCTGATACATGTCCTTTAGCTTTACTTGCGTTTCTTGCCATTCTTTTAAATGTGCCATCAATTGCATTGCATGGCCCCTTGCCATGGGAAGTAGCGGCAAAATGCCATTCAGCATCTATGCTATATTTTTATTTGAATTTACAATGGCTTGCAATTTTTTTCCTATTTTTATATTGGGGTGCAGCTGTTTCAGACATAAATATCGCTTTCTTCAACTGCATCAGTTTGTTTATCAAAAAGCTCATTAGTTTTAAAATAAATACCTGAACCGCTATTATGTCATGTTCAAGTACTTCCGTAAAGTAAGACATAGTAAATAACAAAGGGATGAATTGTGGCTTGGTTATTATTGCAATAACTACTTTGAACGGCATCTTGGAGAACAAATGTATAGTTTTCGGAAAAATCACACACTACTTATGACAACTTCGCCATTGCTTAAATTATTTTTCGTTTGTTATCGAGGATGTCGAGATTGTTTGGTTTAGGACTAATCATGGGTGACCAATTTTTCTAACTTTTCGGTTGGCAAAATATCTTTTCCTGGTTTTTATGTTGTGTATATGCTACAGTTAAGTACCTGGCATGTTCGCGTGTGAGAACAAGATGAACAGTACCGCTGTGCATTCTCTATAGTTTATAATCTGTTTTATTTGAACCGTTCATTCAATCACCTTGCAGTCAAAGAGAGAGAGAGAGTAGCGTAAAATTTATTATACATTTCGATACACCAACTCTTGTTGTTGGCGAATCTAGAAAAAACTTATGAAGAGGTCGTATTTTCGAAAATTATTCGAGTATGATAAAATTAAATCGCAATTATCTCGAGAGCGGATGCTCTTACGAAGGTCATCAGCAGGAGTTTAAAAAATTTAAAATACTTCAAATATCAGATTTTATCATCAGAACACGTTTATTCTTGCAAATATTGAAGTTTTGAGAATTGCACCGAAACTTGATGTTCAAGAAACTGTTTTTTTCTGACAGGTTTCCATCCTGATGTCTTTGCTGAAATTTGCGTAATAACTTAAAATCTATACAATAAAAAAAAAAGTCAAAACATCTTTTTTTGAGATATTTAAATTTTCACGTTATTTGGGGTTTTTTTCCAAACCTTTTTTTCTCAGTGTATAATTTTTTCACAACCTTCACTCATTGGGTCACAACTTGTTCCAAGACAGTTTTTTTGTACTACAAAAGGTTTTCGAGCTACAAATTATTAATGGAAGTTCTATTCGAAATGCTTACGCACTTCTTAAAACTGACTCTTGACTCACAAAAATCTATGTTAGCGCGGAAAATGCTCAATATTCTAAGCCAAACGCATATGCAAAGTTTCATTTAATTCAAAACATATCGAACATAATTTTCTGCATCTCCAGGTCATTTCGCCTGGAAACGCTCATATGGTAATACCACTAGAGGAGTTATTTTTTATTGGATTTTTTTTTCTCACGAGTATCTTTTCAAAAAGGCGCTTCAGAATTAATAATTGTTTTTTTTTCTTTAATAATATCTTGACAACTACTAATCAGATTAAAATAATGTCTTAAACAATACATTTTTTTTTTAAATTGCAGTAAAAAAAAACTCGTAATTCAACCACGAAAAAAACCATAATAATTTTCTTAAACTAAGAACAAGGTTTTTTTTTCTATTTTGGATGTCATTTGAAAATTATGAAAAAAATTTGAGCGTTCCACTAGAGTGAAATTTTTTGAATGGTTATACTGTCCTTTGAAGGAACAGAATTAGTTTTGTAAATACACCATTCAAATGAAATTATTCACAACATTTTTGCATTAAACTAAAATGACGTGGTTTAAGTAAAATTAGCTCCATTATGTGCTTCAAAATGACTTACTTGTGCTACCAAACAAATGTAAACAGGGACAGGCTGAAAACTTGGGTTTCCTCTATAAGATCGTTTTCAGCAATCACGGAGGATTTTAGGTAATGCAACAACAGGTGAGTTGGGTTTTCGGTAAGTGAACGGTTGGAAGTGAATTGACTTACTGTTACTGCTTTTAACATGGACAAGTAATTTAATTTTTACAGTGTAAAATTCCATGTACATTATCCAAAATTGAAATTTGTAGAAATAGAGAAATTTTATGAAATCTTTTTTATATGAGAAAAGTGAGACCTTGTAAAGAACGAGCACAGTATATGCATTTGAGTTTTTGATCTATTACATATTGGATCAGCCTATAAAAGCAAATGAGTCCTATACGAATAACTTGCAGTGAAAGATACGTTTTAGAGTATTATTCTTTGATTTTTTGATGCAACATAGCGACTGATATGTTTTTATGGTAAGTTATTACAATTGTAAATTATTTGGTGAGATCCTTCCTCATTTTAATTGCTCACAACTTTTTCATTAGCAACAGTAAAAATTTGCAATATCTCAGCACATTTACTAGTACATATAAAAACAAAAATAAGTGTGTTTATTGAATCTAGGATTCAGAATAACCGTGAAATTTTTTTTTGTCTTATTATTTTTTATCAATCATCATTTATGCTACAAAGTTCTACGGTTCCTATAACGACTATATAACGGGGAATGGGGGGTTAGCCTAAGGCAGTCGAAGTATTTTTTGACTGTACAAGGGTTCGAGGAGTCGCCAGTCCCTTGTCATGTGAAGACACGTGGCCTTTTGGCCGTAGTCCTCCAAAGGTTCTCACTGAGATCGACTGACCTTAATACAACACGTAGGCTATTCGCTCAGAACAATCTGCTAAGAATAGTCCTACAGCCATATGTAATCCTTGCACTGAAGAAAAAAGTGACCAGTATGATCAGGAATCCTCAGAATGTCCTCCGAAGACAAAGTTTTGCAAAATTATAAAGTTTGATATGTCGCAAGCCAGGTTTTGGAAAAAAAAAATTTGAATATGGCCACTTCTCCGGAGGAACACGGATCCTGCAGGGCCCTCCCTAAGCAGCCAGTATGGTCAGAAATCCTCAAAATGTCTTCTGATGACCCAGTTTTGGTTAATCATGAAGTATGATATGCCGCATGGGGTTTGGACGCAAGTGTCAATATCGCAATGTAGGTGTATATTGATATTAAAATAAAAACGATTGCCTTCCATTTGGCTATTTAGTGTTAAGAATCGGCTAAATGGTTCAAAAGTTATACTGTTTTGAAAATATGCGTCTTAAAAAAAGTAATTTTTCTGGACCACGTTAACGCAGAAATGATTACCTTAATGAAAAAAAAATACAGATCTAATATTTTTGGATAAGGAACTTAACTTCCAATTATTATGAAATTCTGAGAGATCGCATACCTTTTTCCTATGGTATTGCTAAATATTCAGAAACATGGAAACATGAATAACGTCTACGGTTTTCATATTAAATTAATTTCCGTTTTTCAATATGAATAGTTAACTAGTAGTGTTTGAATATTACCTGAAAGCATTTCAAGCTATATTGGTTAGATTTTGTCTTATTTAGAACATGGTAATCTGATCAGCTTAATTAATGAAATTAAGGCGGTCATAATGCTAAGCATTCAAAAATCTCACTGAAATGTATAGCTGTTAATCGATGAATAATATTTCTAACCTTACCTTACCAACCAGACCAATAGTCTCTGCTGTACACAAAAGTTGTCTCCTTTGTAAACGGTACATGCCTGTACCTCGCCAGCCTCGGTGTCTGCGGAGGGTCCGCAGATCGCCTTCTACTTGATCGACCCACCTTGCTCATTGCGCGCCTCTTTTTCTTGCAGCTGTCGGTTTGTTTTTTAGCACCATTTTAACAGGGATGTCGTCCGACATTACTACGACATGCCCAGCCCATCGTAGTCGACCGATTTTACCGATATGTACGATGGGAGGTTTTCCCTGCAAATGATGCAATTCGTGGTTTATTCGCCTCCTCCATGTTCCGTCTTCGATCTGCACTCCATCGTTGATCGTACGCAGCACCTTCCGTTCATAGACACCAACGTCCATGTTTCGTGTCCGTAGAGAACTACCGGTCTAATTGATGCCTTGTACATGGTCAACTTTGTAGTTTGGCGAACTTTGTTCGATCTTAGCGTCCTTTGGAGTCCAAAGTAGGCACAATTGCCAGCCAGAATGCGCTTTTGTATCTCTCTGCTGGTGCCGTAGTCGGTGGTCACCAATGATCCCAGATACACGAATTCATCTAATACCTCTATTTCATAACCGTCGATCTGAACTCGTGGTAGGAGGCTAACATCGTCTTTTCGGGGGCATCTGCTTTTCATGTATTTTGTTTTAAACACCCCTCCAGTCCCCGTTATACATATAATTGTTATGGGGACAGTGGAAACTTTACTACTACTTTACCCATGCCCGTTCGCTCAATTCAATTTTCATCCTACCGTACACTGACAGAACTTTCAACACTTTCTCTTCATATCTTTCATTTTAGCAAACATTACTGTCCACTGTTGGTGCCTCATGGTGATGAGCGAACTTCTTCTTCTACATCATGATTCGTGCAAATTCAGCATCATCAATTAAAATTTATCAATTACTAAACAAAAACATATATTTTTACAATTTTTTCGTGTTTCAAAAAAAAAATGTTCAGGGTTCTCCAAGCCATTTTGCTTCACTGGGAAAATTTTTATAGGAAACTTTTTCTAAGTGATATTTTCTTCAAATTTTTGTTTTAGTTTGAAAGAACAAAAACAATTGTTCTACGGTGAACCATTCTCGAGTTATGTATTTTAGAAGTTAATAATTTTCGGGAAAATCGGAAAACTTCAATAGTCGTTTTCCAGGATAACTGGCAACCCTATTTTTATATTTCTTTTTGTTCATATATCCTTGAGACGTACGCGTGGACAAAGGTTCGGAGCAATGTGAGACCTTTCGGCCTAATCTATACGAAAATAAAAAAAAATCCCCAGCTCGCACTCACCAGAATTTATGAGAGGTATGGTAGCTCTCGATCCAGGCTCTTAGATATCCCTTATTTTGTTGTTCAATAACTAATAAATTTAAGAAGGTGCTTTTAAGGATGCCGCTTTTTTTTCATCAAATTCTGCCCTGCCATTGAATATGAACCATTTTTCTTTTTTATCTCTCTTTGTATAGGCTTGATGAGCTTAGATTTCAAACATGAGGTCATCTGGAAATAAAACATAAGCTTTTTTTTATTAACATGCCATACTCACACTAAAATGGCATAAAACAATAAATTTAAGTGATAATCAGATGGGATCTATCCGGTGCTGTTACTGCACAGGAAAAAATAATGAATTTTAAGAGGCGCGTAAAATTTCCTCTCGTTTAATTTCAAGCCAAAGGAGGCGTAAACAACAAAAAGTTTTGCAATCTTTCATGCGCCATACAATAATGTTTGCAATTTTGCATTCAACAGGCTAGTTTCATGCATAATCTGGCTTAAGTTTGCATGAAATATCCCATTATGTTTTGCCAAATTTAGCATTTTTTGTGTGTGCATTAGATAACACAGAAAATGCAATGTTTCTTTTTATCTGTGTGGAGGATTTCACTTTTCATCATCTGACAAAGATGTTTAAGGGTCAGTATCACACTAGGTTACATTCCTTACAAATGGCGAGAGATCCGAGCTATATTTATAAATATGGTTGGAAAATGTGTCAAGACAAGTCCCAAAGCATACTGACTAATTAATCTAACATCTGTCATTAAAAAATTGTTGAAAAAAAAATCATCGATCTTCACGCCCAATCAGTAGACCACAGAACAAATTTCCGTTTGTCTACCAAGCTGGAAAGTCACCAGAAACAGCACTTCATACGTTGATTTAAAAAATAGAGAAGTCTTTTGACGATAAATAAATCTGTCTTGAAGCATTTCTGGATATTATCGGTGCATTTGACAATGCATGCCACAGTTGCATGAGTAAAACTATCGAAAAATATGGCTTTGACATGCACATCTTCAATTGGACACATGCTTTGTTAACCAACCGCATAATTATAACAAAGTTGGGAGGATCTGTTTTCACGACGGAACCATCAAGAAGATGCCCTCAAGAAGGAGTTGTATCTCGTATGTTCTAGTCTCTATTAGTCGATGATCTTCTGAATAATTTGGTTGACAAAGGCTATGATGTCATTGGATTTGCTGATGAGCATTTTAGTAAGGGGAAAATGTGAGTGCACTATTTCCCATAGAATGCAATCAGCCTTAAAGTACACCTTCAATTGGTGTTATCTTGAAGCACTCTCCTCGAATCCTTCAAAATAGTGATAATACGGCTATATTGGCATTATTCCGCATGATGTCGAATAGCTCGGCGGTGCAAGGGAGTAAGCGTAAACTCCTGCCCTGTGTCACGTTGTCCCTACTTAGGTACGGCGGGTCAGCATGGATCAATGGCTTGAGTACCAAGAGCTACCTGAATAACTACCTGCAACCTCAATAACGTGGAACAAGAGGTATTCGGAAGACCACTAGAGCCGCATTTATGGTTAAGTGGCACAGGGAATGGAACAGCTCCACCAAAGGTCGGTAGACCCACCGACTATTCCCGGAATTTTCCGGGTGGGTCGCTGGCGACACGGTGAAGTGAATTTCCACTTAACGCAGATTCTATCAGGACATGGCTGCTTTAGACAATATCTGTACAAAAACGGGCATGCACAGTCCTCCGAATGCACCGATTGTGCGGGGTTTGAGGAATTCATGGAAGTTGGCAAGAGATCTGGCATGATTGCCGTAAGCGGTCACGACACAACTCCGGATAATTTGGTCCTGCTAAACGTTTGTACAGGGTAAAAAGGGACGTTTGATTGAGTTTGTTTGAGAGTGAGATATGTATCAATTCCATGAAAGTGTTTTAGATGTTCTACTTATGCGTCGAAAACTTACCTTACTCGAAAACCACGTTCTGATAGTTTATTGAAAACTATTTGAATTCATTAGGTGCGGCTAAAAGAATTGTCTAGCACTGTATCTCACATTTTTCTCATCTCTCTGGTGCCCAATTTTGACAGTATTGAACGCTGTCAAAGATCTATGTTGGAAGGCAGTACTAGTTTTTTCAAACACAACTACTGTTCTATCAAAACATAGGTAAACACGAGAAATTTTGAATTAGTGAAAATTATTAAATGGTCAACAAATTGGTACCATTAAATCCATTTCCCACTATCCACTAAGGCAAAACAGTTCAATACACAGAAATATCGTACACTGAAAAAAAAAATGCAACTTAGCTACTACTCGAAACTCATGAAGACATTTTCCAATTCTAATCAATATTCCATGAATTCCAATACATGAATATCACATAGAAAAAGAAATTTCTCTTGACTAATCATTTAAATTTTACAAGACGTATAAGATTGACTTGATTTTGCAAAGCATTTTCCACTTCCTGGAAGACATAAAAGTTAAGTATATTTCTAGTGTATATTTTCCACTGATTATGTGATTTTTTTTGTGTAAGTCCGTCTCTCAAACCAAATCAACCGTCACGACATTCCCCATCCCTATAAACCGGCACTCGTTTAATCAAATTAGTCCACTCGATCGAATCGGCGGTAGCATTTTGTCGATAAAGAACACGCCGATCTCCACCTAACCGTAAACGTTAAGTTCTCCCATAAATCATCGAAATACACACAACTTACCCCAACATGCTATCATTTCCGTTGATTTACGACCTCCTGCAAGATCGACGACCAACGATAGCTGTCATCCGAATACATGACTTTTCGACACTCTACAAGCTTAGTTCTGTTCGTTTTCGTTTTCTTTGTCCGTCGCCATCCGTTCGTCCCTCGAGCCGAGTGCATGTGACAACGCGTTCTGACCAACCCCGGCAAATATTTACGGCCACGTCTTCGTAGGTGGCTCGCGCGGTCGTCTCCCGAACGAACCATGACAGCCCGGGCTTCGATAATTCAAAATTGCTCATTGTGAATTCCAAGGGCGAACATTTTCGGATCGAAGTGAGCGTGAAATTCAGACAGCAGGCGAAGAAAGTGTTTAGTAGCGGTGTTGTTTTCACGCTGCAGTCAGTCAGCAACAATAACAACAGTAGAAAAAAGTACATCTGCTTCTTGCCACCCCGCCCGCTAATCGGAAAGGTATGCCGCATCCAGTAGCAGCAGCAGTACGGTGATTGTGCTCCCCACAGCATCCACGAGCAAGAGCCAATGAGGAAGGGAAATTCGGATTTGGATGACGACGGAGGATGCGAGGGAGGTTTGGAACAGATATTTTTGCTCGTTTTTTTCTTCTTGTTGTTTTGCTGTTTATTGTTCATCGTGTTGGAACTGCAATAGGTAGGTGCAATTAATTGCCCAGCGCCTGGTTATTTGTTGCGCTACTGCTGCTGTGGCTGCTTTGGCTGTAAGCTCAGTCGTGGTGCTGCAATAGATATAATGGTGATGATTAGCAGAGAAGCTTCTTCGACAGCGGTTAGTACATAGGTAGTTTCGCTTTTGCTTACTGCTGACTGCTGTTGTTGTTGATGGTGATGATGATGATGATGATCGTGTGGTAGCAGCGGATTAAGTGGGCTTTGGCACGCAAACGTCGTCCTCTTTTCGACGATGGGGGGAAGCAGGGGTACCCTGCTCAGTCTCTTATCACTGCTCTGAAGGTAGGCGAATCGTAACGATTTTTGTTGCTGTAGTGAAACGTTTGCTGTAACAAAATCATCTGCGGGGGGTTTACAAATGTAGCGAAAGGAAACTGCAGCAGCAGCGGTTCGACAACGGCTTGGAAACCGTACCGGCAACGGTTGATTTGCGTGGGTGAGAGTGGATTGTTTTGCTTGTGCTGAGTTGGAAAGTTCTCATCGAAGCGTGTATTTGCCGAGGAGCGACGAATCGGTTGAGCTGTTTGGTGAAATTAGTAATCCTATCGATGGATGTTGCTTCTTGTTGTGCGAATTAATGGATTGGTATTGCGCCTCTGATTTATGGGAATTTTGACACGTTGTTAAGCCGCAAAGTTGTTGACTATTTTAGTAGGTTTCAGTGTTTTTCACTAAAGTTAACAAAGCTAGATAATTATAACTTTTTCCAAAATATATTGCCCAAACTGTAATATCGAAAGTGTTATGTTCACTGCGATAATCAACTGATATTCAATAGTGTGTATTAATTGAATATTTTGCTATTCTGCTGTGGCATCTAAGATGTTATAGTAAGAGCAATGCATTATGAGACAAATGTATTATCTCGATCATCCAAAACAATTTCATCTTCAATGATATTTTGAGAATCAGCTTTCTAAATGAGATATCGGAAAATAATTCACTTTGCGTAAAAATAACTATGCACAGCACTGGCTGCCACCTACAAGAAATTCCGATGTGTTGGTAATATACAAGGAATTCGATAGAAAGTTGCTACATTCCGGGAAAATTTTAAGAGAAATCAATACAATTTGGAGATTCAAGTATCCAATAAGAAGGGGTTGACTATTTGGTAAAGACTACTTCAGAAACAATGGACCCACCTAGTTTTTAGTAAATATACTAAACAAGTGTTGGAAATTTAATTTTTATTTGATATACTGCTCACATTTGAGTAGCGCGTCAAGTTAGTGTTCTCAATATTCGCAATTTAAAAATTGTGTGCTAGTTGGCGCACCTTTTACCAAATATTCCTCATAAGATTCAACACAGACTTCGTGACGATAACTTTTGACTCTTTCTTCCAAATTCTTCTCAAACTTTTGAATGGTGTTTGCTGTCGAGACATGTTTCCTGAACTGTGCTGTACGATTCTGATTCTTCACTTTCCAGTGACTTCGATATCGGAATGCAGTGGATCGTCAGGTTCGACATCGATCGATGTTGGCTGGAGGGAGGAGAGAATCCAATAGGAGACCTATTTCAGGTCTACGGATTACAACGACCTTAGGGAAGGCCCCGACATCACAAGGTTAAATTTTATGGTGTGGTTCACAGGTATCACAGGTATATAGATGCACTATCTTTGTTTGTAATTAACTAAATCTCGAGTACTTTTTCAAAAGGACGTAAGTAACAAAATGTAAACAAACGCGTTGTTAATGGCATGTTGTTAAAAAATCATGTATATATGCCCACATTTGATGAACTTTCTGATTGATTATTTCTGAAAGTTTTTACTAACTTTTTACAAAACGGTGTAAAATCACTTTTGCACTTTTTGGGAAAAATGTACATACGCCGCATGTGTTGAAAAGTAACTTGCGAATCATTGTTATATCATTTGAATGCCTTTTAACGACGCGTAGGTAAAAGGCTTTATACCTCAAGGTTAAAAATTTAGATTTTCTTTAGTAAAAAATGATATTTTTAGCAAAGATATTTTTACACCGTTTTGTTGCAGAAAAAACTAATACGTCATTTTGATAATTTCGACGTATCTTTGTGAAATATGACAACTTGACGTAACATTTCGACGTATCAACATTGTCATTCGCAGAATGACGTATCATTTTGACGCAAGTAACATGCCATCTATCATACTGACTTATCAAAATGACGTATAATCTTTTTCTATTGCAGACCGTTGTAAGAAACATTTTTCTAAATGAAACTTAAATTTTCACTCCTGATGTAATTTTTAAGCACAGTGATGTAATATCTTTGACCAATGTGTCATTCAGTGGAATTTAATTGGGATAAACATGTCCAATTTTCAAATAGGAATAAAAATAAACTCAAAAAAGTTCAATGCTGATTTTCTCATTTTCATCCAAATGTTACTTACGTCTATTTGAAAAAGTACTCGAGAAATAGTGATTTAATTACACTACCCTCTATGAAACGGATATTTATTCGTTTGACAAAACATACATCTACTTAAAACTAATAACAAATTAAAATGCCCATGGGCTTGAAACCGAGTTCTTCGCTTGGCAACCGAAATGCGTGGAGATGTACTTGAGCACAGAACTATCTAATTATCGCCATTACTAGTCTAACGATGACTATTGTTTTGCTTGTGATAACAGAGAGCCTTATTACGACTGTCACTTCACGGGTGAAAACGAATCACGGGGAAAAAACTCACGAGTAAATCAAATGAGAGTCACTGTCCTTACAACGTGTGTCACGGGGAAAACGAGAACCGTAATTGGGCCCATAAGCCTAGTTGTTGTCTCTTGATCGTGCCTAAGCAGTGAATACAAACTCGCGAATGCATGAACGGTACAGATATTGTCCTAATTTTCAAATGTTGGGTTAAAAAATAATGTATCTTTATCATTGTGCATACTTAACATAATAATGATAAATTGCAAGGCAGCAGAATCAAGATTTTAGTGTTTCATAACATCATATTGTTTTTGAGGAAAGAGACATAGCGTTGTATAGGGCCTGTTGATAATCCACGTAGACTCAGTTTTGAAAATCTCGCTAATTTGTACAGCTAAAAAAAACTACGGTTACTACTGTACATCCTAAGTTATGAAAACTAGAACAGTTTGGATAACCTAAAACATCCCAGGTTATCTCAAAATATCTGTTGATCTACCAGAAGAACATGGGTGAATAGATATCTGAACAATACATCATCGAAGCTATAGTCCCAACTGTAGATCCTAATTTCAGAACTTTTTCATGGTCAGGATGTTTTGAGTTTAAAAATCAGGCATTAAACGCAAATGTTTGTTAGTTTTTCCTGTTTGCAACAACATTTGCAACAAGTTTGCCGAAGATAGTGTTCATTGTGATAGTTTGTTTTTGGTGTGTGATGCTATGCAGGCATTTTTTTCATGTCCAAAAGGCTTTAAGTGGTCGAACTTGAAAGCAATTAGAAGGGCTCATGTCTTTTGAAACGAATAAAATATTCTTGGTTGTATTCTATTCTATCGTTAATCCAATAGAAGTCGTTTACGTAAGCATTTTTTTATGTAAATTTCACTGCTCATCGATGCAGTTGCGATGAAAGGTTGCAGAATCTTTCCACAGCCACAAATTTCTTGTCAGACCATAGCTTTCTTACGCCAATTTTTGACATGAATGGATGTCTCAGACTGGTTTAATACTTCCCCTTCGCGCATCATATGATATTATTTCCTCGGCAAGGATTTGTAGTCCAATTTCACGAAGGTTTTGTATTCCATGATGACACAGTTCAACTTCCGCACTATGGGCCTGATCGATGCTTCTGGGCTCGCACTCCGTTTTGGCTGCTCCTGTTTCTTATTGGTTCTAGAATTCAAACGATGAACATTGGTCTTCGAAATGCCAACTTTTTTGGCCTCATCCCGCTCTGAAACTTCCCTCTTGTGCTCAAATGCCTTCATGGCGTGGGTTCATCTTTCTATTTGTGTCAACTTTCTCAGTTTATGGGTGCAGTACACAATTTGTGTACAATATTTCTATGTTGTTCCAATGAAACTCCACGCATTTTGGAACAAACTGTTGGAAACGATTAAACCACTGCACAAGAGCTGAGAGATAAACAAATAAACAAACAGGATGCAGTCATAAAAAAGAACTTGTTATCAATTATTGCGAAATGGTAGCGGTTTCAAACTGCGGTCATACTTTCTTGGGCAGCACACTTTTAGTACACACTCAGTAATTAAAAATTTACCAAGCGACGTAATTCTTCATTGGCACAAATCAGAGAACATAAACAACGATTTCATGTTGATCTATGTCTCTTGAAATCGAAACATACGCAATTCGACAAAAGGTGTGTTTGATTGAATTTATTTCCTCGTCTCTTTCAACTCTCTCTTATATTCTAAAGGACGCTCGAATGTGTCGGTCTTAGAACCCAGAAATTTACATGATATTTTGGTTGTGTGTATGTTAAACGAAGGTTGAGGAAAACCAAAACGAAATACTGTGGTATACGTACAGACTCTGGTATACGTACAGAATTAAAAATAAATTCAAATCCATTTTTTGTTTTCAAACTGAATACTTACTAAGTATATTGGAAGTTTTCTATCTAATTATTTTTTGAATGAATAAAGGATTGTGTCGGACCTAGCCTCGTGCCATTACCCAAAGACCACTCATGAGTCATGATTGGTTGACCGCCCAAACGTTCGTGCATAAGAAAGACAATTCTCCAAACTTACCCCAGGCGCGGCGAATCGAACCATATTGGGCCATATATTTAGTCCCAGACAGTGTACAAAAATGGTTTGGAAGCTACCAGAACTCAACAACTCAAATCGACAACTGTTTCATACTGTTCGTTTGCTTTGACTGATTGCTGGTTCGTGTTGGCCGTAACTTCAACATGTTTTCAAATCCGCAACAAATTCGTATGTGGGCACCAGAGCTGAAAAATTCGACGGCCAACTGAAGAGATGTGCCAATCGTTAGCTCAGCAAAATAAACAAGATCCTCTGCCAGTGATGACCATATCCCGAGAAGCTCGATGGGAAGAACTTCGGTCCAGTGAGAGTTTTGGTGGCACATGATTGCTGTTTTGAGCTGGCGATGTGTTCACTCGATCTGGCCGTTTGCTTGCGGGTGATACAGGGTTGTACACAATACCTGGGACAGACATACAACGTACAGCGTTGTACTCCTTTAGCCTAGTACCTGTTTTTAAGTATTGGATTAAAGTATTTGACGCTTCGTACAACGTTGTACGTTGTATTTCTGTCCCAGGCATTAGTGTGTGATTCTGAGCAGCCTGGTCAGTGTCTGAAACAATTCCGATTCAAACTGCCTACTACAATCGAAAGTTACGTTCGTTGGACACCGAATCGTGTAACCCAGCTGTTGATGAAGGCAAGGGCTACGGGGAGTGCCGTGATATTCAGTAGCGGGAAAACTTCGGGCCACCGAGTGAATTTTTTGATGATGGTCAGTCAATACAAATTTCTCTCCGATGGTGGAAGTGGACCGATCAGATCCTTATTAATGTGAGCAAATCGGCCATCAGGTGTTGAGATTCTGGATACTGGTGCCTTGTTGTGTCGCTGTATTTTCTATTTTTAGCAGGGGATACACTGTATGACGAATTGCTTAAAATTTCGACGGAGAGACGGCCAAACGGTAATTCGGATTATTTGGTGAGAGTACCATGCATTTTCCCATAATTCTTTTCCGAAACAAAAGCTTTAGCTTGATGGTTGTGTTGGGTGGTTGTGGTGTATCCAAAAAATGGTTGCAGACCGGGATTGTTGTTCTACGAGTGTGCCATACTATCGTAGTCTATCGCTTCGGACGTAGTGATTGTGTTGATACGACTTAGCATATCGGCGACTTCATTCGCTTCGCCAGATACATGCCGAATGTCTGTAGTATACTCACTGATGAAACTGAGTCGGTGCTGCTGCGTCGTGCTTGCCTTCTCTTGACGCAGGTAGAAGACGGTGAGAAAGGGCTTGTGAAAGGGTCCGTATATACACAAAAAATTCAAACTTGTAGTGTATCTCGGAAGTATTTGATAGGTTCGTACATAGCGATGCTCCCTTACGTGCTAGCTTTCTGTTGACCCTCGTCCAGCTTGCGAGAAAAGAATACAAGTGGTTGGGGACCATTTTGTATCATCTGATGGAGAACAGCTCCGATACCAGCACTCAAGGCATCTACATCTAGAGCGAGGTTTGCTTCTGGGGAAAGGTGCGCAAGAAGGGTGGCGTTTGCTAAATCCTGCTTGCAACGTTTGAAAGCTGCATTTGAATCATCGCTCCACTGGAGAATCGTTGTATCGTTGTGAGTATTTCCAGTGATCATCGCCTGCAGGGTTCGTTGGTTTTCTGACGCACGTGGAATAAAGTGCCGATTGCAATTTATAGTGCTAAGGAACCTTTCAAGCTGTTTGGCATTCGTGGTTTCAGAACATCTAAAATAGGTTGAGCCTTGCTGGGCTTTGGCTTAATTCTCTGATGTGTGATTTGATGACCTAAGAAATCAACGGAAGGTTGCCCAATTTCACATTTCATTTTTTTTTTTAAAAGTACTATTTATGCTGATCGATGTCATCTGATGCTATGCACAAGTCATCAATATTTAGGCCGGCGTGGCCTCTGCTGTACACAGAAGTTGTTTCCATTGTAATCGTTTCATGGCTGTACCTCGCCAGCCTCGCTGTCTGCGGAGGGTCCAGAGGTCGCCTTATACTTGATCGATCCACCTTGCTCGTTGCGCGTCTCTTCTTCTTGTACCTGTCCGTTCGTTTTCAAGAACCATTTTCACAGGGCTGTCGTCCGGCATTCTTACGATGTGCCCAGCTCACCGTAGTCGATCGATTTCTGCGGTGTGTATGATGGAAGATTCTCCCAGCAACTGTTGTAATTCGTGGTTCATTCGCCTCCACGTTCCGTCTTCCATCTGCACCGTAGATGGTACGCAGCACCTTCCGTTCAAAGACTTCATGGGCACGTTGGTCTAGCAATGTCCATGTTTCGTGGCCGTAGAGGACTACCGGTCTAATTAACGTCTTGTAGATGGTCAACTTTGTGGTTCGGCGAACTTTGTTCGATCTTAGCGTCCTTCGGAGTCCAACGTAGGCACGATTGCCAGCCATAATGCGCCTTTGTATTGCTCTGCTTGTGTCGTTATCGGCGGTCACCAATGAGCCCAGATACACAAATTCGTCTACTACCTCGATTTCATCACCGTCGATCTGAACTCGTGCTAGGAGGCTAACATTGTCATCTCGTGAGCCTCTTCCCTTCATGTATTTTGTTTCAACGCATTAATCACAAGCCCAATCCTACCAGCTTTAGCTTCAAGTCTGATTTACGTTTCCGCCATCGTCTCAAAGTTACGCGCTACGATATCAACGTCATCGATATATGGGTAGACGAAATCAAGGTCACCTGTTTGACCTGCGTTACGCAACCCAGAGGTCATACATTTGAACTCGAATAGTCCAAAAGAAGATGTAGTAGCTTTGTTTGGGACGTTTTCGGCGGCCGCAGGGATTTAGTGGCCCGCGCGTTGTAAATGCATGCAGGAAAAAAATCGCATACCATACCAAGATGATGGAGAAATCTTAAATGTTTAGAATGTTTAGATTCCGGAAGTCACCTGGAGCCGCCACTTGCCATTTGACTTTTTCACCGGATGCAGCGGTTTCGACGGTTGACAAATGCCTTGTTCCATGAGAAATTGAGAACTCAGCCTTTGCTTCAATCATTTTGTCCATAGCAAGGTGGCAGAACACAGGCTGGTGGTGATGATCTGGTCCACGGTACCGGTGTCATTGGCTTATCCAGAATGGTTATGTTCCGGTATTCGGTGAAGATACCCGCAAGGGGTGAATTTACGTCAAACGTGGTAATAGTTTTTTAGTTGAGTGGTGTTAATATGATTTTTCGAAAAAAAAATTCCACGAGTAGATTGTAATGCTTAAGGAAGTCATCACCGATGATATGTGATTTCACATCAGCGACAAGGAAAATCCACATAAATGGTCTTGATTTGGGTACCATTGGCGGCGTAAAGCTGATGTGATGCTGTGGCATTGAGGAGTTCTTACGGCGCAGGAGGAATGATAGAGATGTAAGCGCCGGTGTCGATCAGGAATCAATTTGATGAGTTATTGTCGTTGATATGGATTCGTTCTACGTTTGCTGTTTGATTCATGGTGGTGTTCATATTGAGAGGGGTTTGGCTGACTAGCGTGGTGGGTATGTTGGTATTGATAGCATGATCTAATTTTCCTTGAGTCGAGTGTATATATCGACATTCCCGGCGCAAAAAATTCACTTCAAAGATGGGTTGTCGTGTTTGTTCTTTTAACATGACCGAGCTTGGGCATCATGTCTGTAGCGAAACCAGCAGTTCCAACGACGATATGTCTTGCTTCTGGCTGGAGTTGCTTCTCTCCGACCAAATGAACGGCTACGGAAACGGCTGTTGCAGCGATCTCGTCCACGAGAATTTACTGAAAAGGCTAAGGCAAAAATTTACTAAAAAAGGCTATATATGTTCTTGATGTTTTGTTGATCCTGAAATGACAAAAGTATGTTATATTGCTTCTTGAATAGTCCTAAAAAGACCTTAACATGAAATTTTGTATGTCAAAATATGTATGTATTCGTTAAATATCATATAAGAAATACATAAGAACATTTAAATATGTTAAGCGAACATAAATTTTTATGTGAAATAGGAAATGAATGATGATAAACAGTACTAGTTTTTGAATTATAGCCGCGGGAAAAATTAAATTTATTTTATAATATCTAGAAATTCAATGGATGAAGAATCTTATATCTAAACCTTCGATGTGCTGCCTTCCCTTCTTACGTGGAAATTATTCGTTGTGATTCTTATAGAGACTACAGTGATTTTAATTAATAAAATTGGCCATTTTAATTCCATTTGTTAATACGTTAACTATGGTATACAAAAAAAGTGAGTAGATCAACATAGTGGAATAACTGGTATACAAAAAAAGTGAGTAGATCAACATAGTGGAATAACTAATGACTGTGAAATAACCACAATTGAACTAACTCATAGCTTCGGGACCTGACAAAGAATCCGTATTGAGCACTTGCGGCACGTCAAGCCGACTAGTCCAGCGCAAGGATTTCTGATTCTATGAACGGCCAAAAACAGGTTGCATGGACCGATAGACAACATCAGCTATACGTATTCTTCCAACAACAAGATTGAACAATTGGTCATAACTGCGAGCTAACGAGGAAAAGGATGCCTCAATGAGTAGAGAGAAAAGCCCGTCCTTTTTCAAGAAACTATTAGCAATCGATAGTTGACATTCTCACTCTCCCCATTAAATTCGTTTCAATTGGGTGTCCTGACGGCCCTTCCCACATGCCGATTAAATCAATTTATACTTGAGAGGATATGTATGTATGTGCATAATACATATGAAAATAAAATAAAGAAGAAACTAATATTTTAATAGATAGATCATTATTATTATCATCAATAAATAAATTAGTAAAAAAAAACAACAACACCAACATATCACAAATAAAATTTCAATAAAAATATGTATTCGATATAATAGGAATTTTTTAAAGTGTAAAAACAGCCAGAAGTTGAAGGGAACCTGGCGAATAAGGTGGATCCTCCAACAATTCACACCTCAATTCACTGTCTCATCCATACTGATGAATCTACGCAGAAAATTCTTCTTATCCTTTCGGAATTGCTCCAAATGTTGCTTAGAAAGTCGCATTCGAACGTGTTTTTGTTGCATTGTTAGCAAATTCGGCTTCCATTGTACAGTGGTCAAGCACGCAAATTTATCTGGAAAGATACATTTTCAACCTAACTTTGAAGTTTTTAAGCAAAGACGTCTTTTACAAAGATGTTTCTAATAACAAGGCATATCTTTTGGCGTAAATGAATACTAGGATGGTCCTTATTTTCAGAAAAATCGAAAATCTAACTCTCTTTCATTTGCAGAAATAAAGGCATATATTCATCGTAGAAGTTGTAGGTTGAAGAATTTTAGACAACTTTGAGCAAATGTTTTTTTCTGAACCTTTTGAAATGACTGAATTAGTGCAATTTTACCTGAGTGGCTTAGGGTGTCCCTATAAAAATCAGTTATTGTGCTGTAACTTTTTCATTTAATATTAAGAGCAAAAATGATTCTAGAACAATAAAAGATACAACTTTTTTGTATGCAGAAGTTGTCTCTCTCGTAAGTCAAACAAAAGTTATTATTGTTTAACGTTTAATGTTTGTATTGTTAAACGAAATAGGCCTTTTTCAAATGTTGACTTTTCTAATTGGGGCGAACCAAAAACATATTACTCAACAGCATTTGAAAGGACTTTTATTATTGCATAAGCTAGAGATAGGTTATTTTTCCAAATTGAGTAGAACACATTCGGAAAGGGCGAAATGTTATAAGAAAATCGTTAATTACTCTAAATTTTTTTTTTCAAGTTTTCCAACAAAATTTGTCTCCTGATGATTTTTATAAGTTAAATAGATAAAAGTTATGACGTATAAATTTTGCCGATATCTTTTACCGTTAGCGAGTAGTTAACGATTTTTTTTATCAAATTACGCCCTTTTCATATGTGGTTAACAAAAAACATCCCATCTCCAGTTTTCATATATGGTATGCACGTTCTGAGTACGTTTACATGAGAGACTAACTATAAAAATTAGCGAGGAAATTTTGGTTTAATTACTGCTCTATAGATGTCACTTTCAAAACATTTTTTTACCTAGTATATACATTGGAATCCCGCCTCCAAAAACTCCCACATCCAAAATTTTGTTCCATTTGTTGGATTAGTTCTCGAGTTATGCATAAATTTGCGTTTCATTTGTATGAGAGCCCCACCCCCCCTTTCAGATGGAGAAGAGGTCTCTAAATTTCACAGGTACCTTTCCTGGCCCCAAAATCCCCTGCATACACATTTTCACGCCGATAGGTTCAGTAGTTTCCAAGTCTCTAAGGGTCAGACACCGATGAACTGATTAAAACCCCGTGCTGATCATATAATCTATATAATCTCTAGAGGGGTGACCTCGGTGTAGTGATTAACATCCATACCTTTCATACCAAAGTCACGAGTTCGAATCTCACCCCCGGAGAAGTTACGAAAATACCCAAAAGGTATTCGAGTGAGTTCGACGGGAGATGAACCAGTCCATGGCTGAAAATCGCGATAATCAAGGAATTAAAAAGAAGAAAAAATATGATCTATTAAAACACATCTGACACTCAAATGATGAACTTTTAAGCTTGACATTCATTTATTGTGCATGTAATACCGCATTTGATGGTGTGAAGGTTTTCAACACGTGCTCAAGATCTTTTACGAATTATGAAGACTTCAAGGATATATATCTTGAAACTGCTCGAAGATCTTTATTTAGTTGTTCAATAAACACTTGAAGGAGAGGTTAATATCCAACTGTTTGTATTATATACCATTATAATGTTTAACCCACGACTTAATTCGCTAGAATAGTATAATCTTAGCTCCAAAACAACAGGATAGAGAAGACAGTAAAGATCAAATTGAAGCCTATAGATGATTTGACCGTTGTCAAAAAGCTCTCTGCAATCTCCTGAACTTTTAAAAAGAATATTAATTTTTCTATTTTGTGGGTTATTATCAATAGTTAACATTTGTTGAATGATAAATTATGATAATACAATTTATAGTCTCAAGAAATTCTAACTTACACTAATCAATCATGTAGAAAATCTATCGAAAACTAGTTTAGTGATTAGCGTTCAAATTGTTTAAATTATTCGGGACTGCCGCTAATTGTCAAACTTTTATTTCAAACCCTACACAGATTAAAAGAAACATTGAATTTTCGACGTTATCTAATGCACATCAAGAGAATGTTAGAATTGGCAGAAAATAATGGAATATTTCATGTAAATTTAAGGCAGATAACGCCTGAATCTAGCCTGTTGCATGTAAGATTGCAAAAATTGTTGTATGGTGCATGAAAGATTCGTTGTTTACTCCTCCTTTGGCTCGGACTTAAACGAGGGGAAATTTTACGACCTTGTAAATTTTTTTTCTGTGTACGCTTGCTGTGATACGCAGTATGCGTCGAAAAAATACCAAAGGAAACACAGCCTTAGTAAAATCCAACATAATCCAAACCAAATTAAAAATTTACATCATAAACTAAAATTTAGAAAACAGAATTTTTGCTATACAAGGACACAATACTGGATCTGTTGAGGTGTCTCCGGGTTAAGCTTAGTATAATTTGCAACTTGCAAAAATTCAAAATCTCCATTCGAGTCCCTCAACCCGCTGCTAAAGATTCAACTCCAGAACATCATTAAAAGCCAAGCCTTGGTTCCAAGTTCAACTCGCTCTTCTGGTGGGGAGGAAGATGCCCTTGGCATAGATTGCAAGTTATGCGCCTCTTTTTTTACTCTCCATCCTCGAATCCTACGCTCCCATCCAAGGGGGAAGAACTCTAAGATCTACTTATTTGCGCGCTAATTGGACTCTAGCCGGGACAGGCGGCCTGCTCTGGATTAATCCGAACAACGAGAAAATAAATAAACTTGTAGCACATGTTCGGCCGAAGAGCCGGAGCCGGTCGGAGGCGAATCGCTTTGGCACCGCGCGAGAAGCTCATGAGATTATCACGCGCTTTTCCCTTTCGTAGGTTTGCGAGAACGGCAAAAAGGGAATTGAGTCTGGTACGGCAAAGACATAATCTTGCACTTTATGGGCCTGGGCCACGGTGTTGTACTTATGAAAAATGACATATGACTGCTGGCTATTGTGCGCCGAGTCGGGTCTTGCACCTCCCGTCCGGGTGGATAAATTTAATTAAGGCAAGAATCAAGCCAGAATCTTGCTCGTTCTTCATGCAGGCCGCTGAGAAGGGATGCTGCTGCCGTCGCCGGTTCGGGTTGATTTAGATGTCATGTTTACTATTTTTATTGCCACTTGCACAAGAACGGGTAATGGTCTACAACTGTCGTGTCGGAGTGAATTTAATTGCACCATCCCGAGGTTCATAACTTTTAATTAGAATCACTTATCACCCCGCAGAACCGAAGTCGAATTGCAGAAATTGATTCTCGCCGCTCTAGAAGGGGTCATATTTTCTCCTTCCAAAAGCGTGACTTCAAATTCATGTTCGAACGTGGAAAGTGAAAAAGTTGCTTCTGCACGATGAATCGCTCTCGGGAGTAGGCGGAGTGCTTCCTTTCCGCAGCTCAGACGGAACACATGATCCTTCCTACTCGATTCGGGCTTCGGAGGATGTAGGCAGAATGGATGACTGCAACAGCAGCATTGTAGTCGAGACAGGGAGGGTTCGCCCACTGAAAAACAAGCCGGGGAAGTCAACAATGGCAAATTTATAGTTTCAGCCATGCCATTCCCAGTCTAGTAAAAAAAAGCGCACCAAGTGTTATCACTTGTTGGAAAACAAATAGTTCTTTTCTGCCTGGTGCTTCGGCAATGAGTTGCTTGGCTCCACTGAGCCACTCGTGTGAAGCTTTTTACACTTCTTTAATGTTTTGTTTCGTGGCTGGTTGAGCTGGTTATCTTTATCTTCTATGCTGTTTTTGCTTCCGATGAATTGCCATGTGTTGACGAAGTTGTGTTTTGACAGTTCGGCGAATAATTATGCAGAGGCATTATTACATTAACATCGAACACATTTTCTGTGCGTATCATCTGGTTTGCTTCAACTAAATTATGTGTTCCTAAAATTTGTCATAATTTTTTTATTATCTGACTGTCTACTGAAACAAATTAACCCAAACAAGTTATTAACATCCAATCGTCATCTGAACATGTTATGTAAATAATCAGTAGCCTAAATACCTTCTGAACTACCAGTTAGGACCCCTACATAGCATAGGCCAACAAATTTGTACCTAAAGGGTGTACGGAATCAAATTGCGACACACACAAATTTCGGCAAAACTCACCCGTTCAACCAATCATCTTCAAACTTTCAAGGTGTCAAATAAAACATGTTATTAATATTATTCCATGTCTGTTTTATTCAATTTCAATTCCATATCCAAATGCCCGAACCTTCTTTTTTATACTACTCATAAGGTCCTGTTCAACATTTGGACCAAATTTTTTTTGCGTGGCGATCCATTTTTTCTACATATCTTCCTCCGATTTCACTTCCTTAGGATGCTTCCGAAGAGCCTGCTTCATGATAGCCCAGTACTCAATTGGCGGCAGTTCCGGTGCGTTCGGGGGGTTGAGATAATTCGAAACGAAATTGACCTCCTTCGCCTTGTACCACTTCAAAACCTCTTTCGAGTAATGGCACGAGGCTAAATCCGGCCAGAAAATCGTGGGACCATCGTGTGACCTCAGAAGAGAAAGTAGACGCTTTTGGAGGCATTCCTTTAGGTACACCTACCCATTGACCGTTCCAGTAGTCACGAATGGGGTGCTCCGCTTTCCACACGAACAAATTGCTTGTCAAATCATATATTTTTTGGCAAACTTTGACATCTTCTGCTTTCTAACGTCCTCAGGGACATCGAATTTATGATGAGCAGTGAAAAACGGAAGCACCGGAAGCTGCCGGAATTCTACTTTTACATATGTCTCATCATCCATAACGAGGTAATGTGGTTTCGCCAACATCTGGGTGTAGAGCTTCCGTGCACTTGTTTTACCTTTCCGTATTCTTCGCGATTAGGCGCCTTTTGGACTTTGTACGTGTGTTGTCCTTCACGTTCTTTCGCATTTTACACGAAATTTTTGGTTTGATTCAGTTTCTTCGCCACATCTCGAACTGGACTGTTGGGATTCCTCTTGAAAGCTTGAACTACCCGCTTGTGATCCTTAATACTTTACGGAGATCCATTTTGCCACTTTTTTCTTTCCGATGGTTGAAAACTCGTGGTACCGAGACACCGTAGAATGTACCATTCCCAGCTTCCTGCTGATGGCACGATGGAAAAGATTCGGATTTTCGAGGTACGTGCGCAAAATTTCTTTGCGACGCTGCTGTTCTTCCGACTCCATCTTCCGAACGATTGCACATCTGCTAGTGAAGCTTACACAGCGCAAAAAAATACACATTGAACTAATTCCACCCAAAATTTCAATAGAAAATAGCCAACGGGTAAAAAGTTACATCCATTTAAAAGGGGTGCAATTTTATTCCGTACAACCTTAATCTTCTCGGTTCTTTCGGTATATAGGATATTTTACAGTTTACGTCACGTTCATCCTGAGACTGGTTCGTCACACCAGGGAAAGGAGCTGGACAACAGCTTTAATTACCTTCCGAAAGATGACTTGATAACACTGAAAATTAATTTTAGTTTATATTTCGAAATCTAAGCTATGACTAACGAACATATAGACTGTTCCAGAAAGTATAAGCACACTTTCAAAATAACAGAAAAGTCATGTTTTTTTAGTTTTAATAATTTTATTTGGCAAATCATATTTGTATTTGTGTTTTATATTATATTTTACTAACTTCTCCTCGAACATGACCCATTAGCTTCTACATAGTGGTACTTCCCACCATTTTGACCACTTTTGGCCAATCTTTTTTAAATTTTTGGATGTCGTCCGCTGGATTTATGAATTTTTGAAGCTTTGCTTTGGTTAAAGCCCAAAAAGTCTCGATTGGCCGTGCCTCCGGGTAGTTTGGCGGATTCATGTCTTTCGGCACGAATCATACATTTCGACTTGTGTACCATTCTAAAGTGTTCTTTGTGTAATGACATGACGCCAAATCAAGCCAAAACACTACATGCCCTTCATGCTGCCTGATTATCGGCAATAATCGCTTCTGGAGACATTCCTTAACGTATTTCTGAGTGTTCATCGTCTCCGTAGTGATGTACGGACTAGATGTTTTATCACACTCGGATATTGCCTGCCAAACCATAACCTTCTTACCGAATTTTTCGGTAAAAATTGCCTTCTCCGTTTTGGAGATGTCTTTGTCTTCGCTTATAGGTTATAATTGTGGTCCGGGAAACGTTTTGTAATCTAGTTTCACATACGTTTTATCGTCCATTACTTTACACCCAGAATTTCTACACAATAACGAATCGTAGAGTTTGCGGGCCCGTGGTTTCACGGACGTTTTCAGCCCAAGTCTTTCTTTGGCACGCATGACGTTACTCGACGAGGTCCCTAGTTTTTTCGCAACATCTCGAACGGAAGTCGCCGGTTTTCGCTTGTAGGCATCCCTGATCTTTTGATCGATATCCGGACTAACAAGACCGGATATCCGACCACTCTTTGGCGCATCTTCAAACGTACACTGTTCTCTATATTTTCGAATCGCAGATCGTACCGCTCCGACGCTTACACTCTCCTCCTTGGCCAATTTTCTCAAGGAGAGTCCGCTCACAGTGCACCATTTGTGCACGATACTTTTTCGTTGTTCCGGAGTAAGACCGCACATTTTGATAGGTAACACAAAACTGAGCACTTTTTTGATGCTATGTCATTCAGAAATGTGCAAATAAAGGACGCAGCCAATACATGTTGAAATATTTCATTATATTCAAAGTGACCGTTAAAATAAGGTGTGCTTATACTTTCTGGAACAGTCGTTATTCGTTGTTTCCTGCAAGGAAATGATTTGTATTTATGATGAAGCCACCTTCGCAACTAATTTCACACAAGCAACTGTCAAATCACGAATCATTTATTAAAACAGAAAGAACATTCGAGCTTTGTACGAAAATAATACAAAGAGCTGCGAGTATTTTGTCAAAAGTTAAAAAGAAACGCCTCTCTGGTGGTTGCAGAACTAACAGATCAACTTTATCGACTCAAAATGTTATTGACAAAAAAAAAACACAACCACGTGGACTTTTCCAGTGTTTTTTTTTATGTTTCTGACATGGGATTCGATCTTGAATATTTGGAAAGTGCTGTTACTGAATCCGTGTTGATCTAACTAGGCCATGCTGACTCGTGAGAAGATTGATGAGCACGAACTTACAATTCTCGCCAGCGCTTTGATTTTTATTTTGAGATAGATAAATTATTCCCGCCCATCCCAACAGTAACACCATTTTGTATGAGTACAAAAAAAGAAAAGCAACGATTGGCTGAAGACCAGAAATTCAATTCTTTCATTATACAAAAAGGTACACCAGGTAAAAAGCAATACGAATGTTTCATACAATATACAATACATTTGTTCTATGTACAAAATCCATGTTTACGAAACGCGTGAAAGCTACTTTACGAAAATAAATTTTCAGTGTAATATATATTACTCATTCAGCGAATTATCCCACAATTGCAATGGCGTGCCTTTGTGGGCTTCTTACAGCACTGCAGTTTCTTTAAAAATACTCCTAACTGATTGAATTAGTATGTAATGAGCTTCCATTTAAGAGCGTGTTATAAGAGTCGGTCAGTCAGGTTGTCTTATATCAATGGCATTCATTTTACAGCCCCGAGTTTTGGACTTTGTACGTGTGTTGTCCTTCACGTTCTTTCGCATTTTACACGAAATTTTTGGTTTGATTCAGTTTCTTCGCCACATCTCGAACTGGACTGTTGGGATTCCTCTTGAAAGCTTGAACTACCCGCTTGTGATCCTTAATACTTTACGGAAGCACGAACTTACAATTCTCGCCAGCGCTTTATTATTTAGTTTTATTTACCTTAACAGCAAAGGAAAAAAAAATGAAACCCTGATTAGTTGAATGACATTGAATTGTACTTGAATTAAATTGACATGGAATCAAAATAACATCGAAATGGGACCAAAACGGATTGGAAATGGAATTGAAATGGATGCAAAAAGTTGCACACGAGCGCCGCAAGGTGGACTTATTCTGAACTACTTTCTACCAACCGACGAAGGGAAAGACAGCTCCTCAGCGCGAGTAATTTCAGAGTTGCTTTTGCGATACCTCGTTGCTCAGCAAGCAAGCACTCTTTCTTGGGCAAATTTATTCTGCATCAATTTTTCTGTCTCACCCCACTTCGTTCAGCGAAAGAAGAACGTTCGTTCGATCCAGCGCTCCGTTATTTTGGAAGATTTATTCGAGTGCAATCGTTGGAAAAAACTAGTTTTTCTTCTTAAAATATACTCACTTCAGTGAGTAAAGTAAAAGTGAGCTTTTTTTCTAAGAAGGCAGTGTGGTTTTCCAGTGAAATAGAAAAATCAAACAGTGCTAGCTGGCGAATTATCTTCCCGCTTATTTTCGATTCACCTCTGCGTGGTGACGCTAACCAGCGATACACCACTACATCGCCAACGGTCAACCGACAGCGTTGAGCGAGTGCACCCGAAGGCGATCGCATCAGCGCACCGCTCCCCGCTCCCCGCATAGAAGTGCGACGTTCACGCATACGGTGCGTCCAGCAGCAGCAAGCAACAGAACAGTAATTTAGTTAAGTTTTGTTTTTCCTGTCCCTCATCCCACTAGAGTTTAATTTGTGTGTTCTTTGTTTGTGTGTGTGTGTGGATTTAAATTATCGGCAAATCGTGCATGTTGAAGAGGTTTCTTCGACATGGACGGTTTGACTGAAAAAGTGCCACCCGATGATGGGGAGGCACACAAAATATTCAGACCGCGATCGTATCCGGTTGACTCGGTCGGTCCATGGGTTGTCTACTTTCAGCCCAAAATGAAACCTTTGAATGTATATCAAATCACTACAGATCTGACGAAGCGATTTTCAGCCGTGACAGAGATCACGAAAGTTAAATTTAATAAACTCCGTGTTGTCGTCTCTAACCTGAAGCAGGCTAATGAGATTGCTGCTTCCCAGCATTTTACACTCGAATATCGAGTTTATATTCCAGCTCGTGATGTGGAGATTGTAGGAGTGGTCACAGAGGCGAGTCTGTGCCCTGAAATTTTGAAGAAGCGAGCGGTTGGCCGATTCAAGAACCCTCTGCTTCCCCCAGTTCAGATACTGGAAGTGACAAAATTAGTGAAAATATCGCACAGCGAGGGTAAGAAAAAAGTTACCCCCACAGACTCGTTTCGGGTAACCTTTTCTGGCTCTGCCCTTCCTCAGTTCTTAGAACTGGATAAACTTCGGCTACCTGTGCGGTTGTTTGTACCCCGGGTAATGATTTGCCAAAACTGTCAGCAGATGGGGCATACGGCCTCCCATTGCGGCAATAAGGCACGCTGCTCAACTTGCGGGGAGAAACATGAGGCTGGTCCCTGTGCAGATAATACACTAAAATGTGTTTTCTGCAAGGGAACTCCTCCTCATGCTCTCTCGTCGTGCCCGGCGTATAAACAACGCGGGGAAAAATTGGAACGTTCTCTGAAACAACGTTCAAGGCAATCTTTTGCAGAAATGCTTAAGAAAGCTTCGCCACCCGATACCAATACAAATCCTTTCGCTCCTCTTTCAGATGACGAGTCTGATTCGGATTTGGTTGAGGAGGGGACATCTTTAGTTTTCCGGGAGGTGCTCCACGGAAGCGAAGACGCATTCGAGCTGTGAAAGCAGCTGAACAGAAGCCTCAAATCAACATGCCCAATACAAAGACCAGAGAAAAGAAGGATAATCCGAATCCTCCTGGTTTTCGTAGTGCCAACTACATACAGGATTTCCCATCTCTCCCGGGGACATCTAAATCCCCTGATGCCCCGATTTCAAGAACAGAAGCCCCCCTTCATCTGGGCTGTTCTCGTTCGATGATATTGTGGAAGGTATTTTTAAATACCTCGAAATGTCTGACCCTCTTAAAAGCATTGTTATGGCAATGCTTCCCACTGTGAAAACTTTTTTGAAGAAATTAACATTAAAGTGGCCCATCCTTGCAGCTATCATTTCCTTCGATGGATAATTTGCCAAAAGAGGTCGGGGATTTGATCACTGTTCTGCAGTGGAATTGTCGAAGTCTTATTCCTAAATTGGAATCATTCAAATTTTTAGCTCACAATATCGGTTGTGATGCATTTGCTCTTTGTGAAACATGGCTTTCAGCTGAAATCGATCTTCCGATTAACGATTTCAACATTATTCGGCTTGATCGTGAGGATTCACGTGGAGGAGGAGTACTTTTGGGGATCAAAAAGTGCTACTCCTTCTATAGAGTGAATTTTCCTCCAATTCCAGGTATTGAAGTTGTCGCATGTCAGGCTGTTATTAAAAATAAAAGCCTTTGCATTGCTTCTGTGTACATTCCTCCTAGAGCACCAATTAACCGAAAACAACTTTCAGATATTTGTTCGGTTCTGCCTGCTCCGCGGTTGGTCATGGGAGATTTTAACTCTCACGGTACAGGCTGGGGAGAACTGTACGATGACAACCGGTCTTCTTTGATATATGACCTCTGTGACAACTTCAATATGACAGTTCTCAACAATGGAGAAGTTACACGCTTGGCTGGTCCATCCTCACTTGGTAGTAGGTTAGACCTCACACTTTGCTCGAATTCATTATCGTTGGACTGCACGTGGAATGTGATCCAGGATCCCCACGGTAGTGATCATTTGCCTATAAAAATTTCGGTTGCCACCGGGCTCACTCCACCGGCATCCATCAACGCCACGTATGATCTAACTCGTAATATCGATTGGACAAGGTTCAAGACAGCAGTAGATGAAGCCTTATCAACGGTAGAAGGGCTTCCACCGCTGGAGGAATATAACTTCCTCTCCAACCTGATTTTGGAAAGCGCGCTTCAAGCTCAAACTCGACCAGTTCCAGGGACGTCATTTCGCAGGAAACCTCCTTCCCCATGGTGGGATCAGCAATGCACCGAGGTTTACCGCAAAAAGTCTGACGCGTTCAAAGTTTTTCGTAGACGTGGAACACCTGAGCACTTTGAAAGGTACACGGCTCTCGAACGAGAATTTAAGAGCCTCATCAAGGCCAAGAAACGCGGTTACTGGCGACAATTCGTGGACGGGTTATCGCGCGAAACGTCGATGAGTACCCTTTGGAATACGGCGCGAAGATTGCGTAACAGAATTACGAACAATGAGAACGAGGAGTACTCGGACCAATGGATCCTCAAGTTCGCGCGAAAAGTTTGTCCAGATTCTGTGCCAGCACAAATGTTTCCTCGCGAAACAACGAATTCGATAGATGAGATTAGCCAACCCTTTTCAATGGTAGAACTCTCTCTCGCACTCCTTTCGTGTGGCAATACGGCTCCAGGAGCTGACAGGATCAAGTTCAACTTGCTCAAGAACCTCCCAGACGTCGCGAAGAGGCGCATGTTGAACTTGTTTAATCAGTGTCTGGAACTCAACATTGTACCGGATGATTGGAGACGGGTGAGAGTTATTGCCATTCAAAAACCTGGTAAGCCCGCGTCCGACCACAACTCCTATCGACCCATCGCGATGTTATCTTGTATTCGAAAGTTGTTGGAGAAAATGATCCTTTTCCGTCTGGACAAATGGGTTGAGACGAACAACCTGCTTTCTGATACTCAATATGGTTTCCGTAGGGGTAAGGGAACGAACGACTGCCTCGCGTTGCTTTCCACAGATATTCAGTTAGCTTTTGCTAAAAAAGAGCAAATGGCTTCTGTATTCTTGGATATCAAAGGGGCTTTTGATTCAGTATCTGTTGAAGTTCTCTCAGATAAACTCCATGCTTGTGGTTTTTCACCATTAATGAACAATTTCTTGTACAATTTGCTGTCAGAGAAACATATGAGCTTTTCTCATGGAAACTCTACAGCTTTTCGATTTAGCTACATGGGTCTCCCCCAGGGATCATGTTTAAGCCCTCTTTATATAATTTTTATGTCAAAGACATTGACGGTTGTCTAGGTGACAACTGTACGTTGAGACAACTTGCAGATGACGGCGTAGTGTCTGTCACGGGACCCAATGGGGTCGATCTACAAGGACCCTTGCAGGATACCTTAGACAATTTGTCTACTTGGGCTCTAGAGCTAGGTATCGAATTCTCTACGGAGAAAACTGAGTTGGTAGTTTTTTCTAAGAAGCATAACCCTGCACAACCGAAACTTCAAATTTTGGGTACACCAATAACTCATTCCATGTCATTTAAATATCTTGGGGTCTGGTTCGATTCAAAGTGCACCTGGAGATCTCACATTGAGTACCTGAAGCGAAAATGCCAGCAAAGGGTCAATTTTTTCTGCACAATTACCGGAACCTGGTGGGGAGCGCATCCGCAAGATCTTCTAACGTTGTACCGGACAACGATTTTGTCGGTTATGGAATACGGTAGTTTTTGTTTTCAGTCAGCGGCTCGGTCGCACATCATTAAACTGGAACGCATTCAGTATCGGTGTCTTCGTATCGCGTTAGGTTGCATGCACTCGACTCACACCATGAGTCTTGAAGTGCTGGCTGGCATGTTGCCACTCTCAGATCGGTATACAGAGTTATCTCTCCGGCTCCTCACCAGGTGTGAAGTTATGAACCCCCAGGTGATCGAAAATTTTGAGAAGCTCCTAGAGTTGAATCCTCAAACCCGCTTCATGAGCTTGTATCATTTGTACATAACACAGGATGTCAGCCCTTCGCTTAATATTCCCAATTGTGTTTGCTTCTCCGACTTCGGAAATTCGGTTCATTTTGATTTATCCATGAAACAGGAGCTTCGTGGAATCCCAGAGCATCATCGTCCTATGATTGCTCCGGTGATATTTGCTGCAAAGTTTGGCCTAGTTGATTCCACTAAAACGTTTTTCACTGACGGGTCTTTGATAGAAGACTCCGCTGGCTTTGGTGTATACAATGAAAATTATAGCGTCGCTCGTAAACTTCAAGCACCTTGTTCTGTTTTTGTCGCGGAATTGGCAGCAATTTATTTTTCTTTAGAAACTGTTGCCTCTTTTACACCGGATCAATACTTCATTTTCACGGATAGTCTTAGTTCTATAGAGGCTATTCGCTCCTTGAGGCCGGTAAAAGCACACCTCCTATTTTCTTATGAAAATACGAGGTCTTCTAAGTGCTTTATCTTCACGTTCTTTATTATCACCTTTGTGTGGGTCCCTTCTCATTGTTCGATTCCTGACAATGAGAAAGCGGACTCGCTTGCAAGGGTGGGTGCTATGGAAGGCGATATTTATGATCGACAAATCGCCTTCAACGAATTCTTCTATATTTTTCGTCAGATATCACTCGATAGCTGGCAGTATAAATGGAGTAGAGGAGACTTGGGGCGATGGCTACATTCTATCACTCCAAAGGTGTCTAAGAAATGTTGGTTCAGGGATTGGATGTGGGTCGAGACTTCATTCGTGTGATGTCTCGCCTCATGTCCAATCATTATTCTTTAAACGCTCATTTGTTCCGTGTTGGGCTGGGAGACAGCAATCTCTGTGAATGCGGACAAGGTTACCAGGACGCAGATCACGTTATTTGGTTTTGTGCTGAGCATCGTGGAGTCAGATCTGAGCTGTATGATTCCCTTCGGGCTCGAGGTAGACAACCCAATGTACCGATTCGAGACATTTTGGCTGCGCGCGATCTGGAGTTTATGAAACTCATTTATGTGTTTTTGACTAACATTAGCCTTAGATTGTAGATTGATTAACTTACTTGTTTAGGTTAAATTTGTGAGGAATGTGTGCGCCAGTGTGTGAGTGTGGTTGTGTGTGTGTGAGTGTGATTGTGTGTGTGTGAGTAAGTTATTATTTTTTTTTTTTTTTAAATTAAAAACGTTCAATTAAAAAATTGTAATTTGAAGTTCTAGATATAAGAAAACCATTGTTCCTTTGCTTTGTTCAAAATTTCCACCCCAATTTTCCCATCCTTAAAATTGTTATTCCTATTAACCTCGAGACGACCGCGAGTAATCGGTTCTATCCCCTTAACCTTAGTTCTAAGATAACTGATGTATATAAACATGAAAACTTGGCTCTGTAAAGTTGATTCGATTGAGCCTGTACAAATAAATGAATTCGTAAAAAAAAAAAAAAAAAAAAATTTTCTGTCTGGAAAATATATAAAAACGTATGACTTGAATTGACGACCTAGATCATCCTGAATATGAAGAAGTCCAGGAAGAAAAATAAATGTTTGATTAATAGTTTAAAGTGTAGTTTTAGTAAATGGTACGTACGTATTTTTGGTGATAAACGTTAAATGTTTTTGTATCTTTCTGGGATGTTTAGGTTATCCAAAAAGCACATGTGCTTAGAACTTCATATCAACAATTTTGACAGTTATTTTTTGGTTATACGATTATGATATTTATTCAAATATATTGATTGAATTGATTGATTTGTGATGTTTTAGGTCATCAAACTATCCTTGAGTTCAGAACATAAGATCTACAGTAGTAACAATAGATTTTAGGGCTATAAAAAGTAACGCAACGTATTCAACCATATTCAGAGAGCTGAGATGGCTGAGATTTAAACTGGACGATTCAAAATCGTGTTGAAAATGAAGACGAAGCCGTGAACTATCCAGTGGAGCTTCTATATTCTTTGGATTTGCCTGGCATTTGCGTCTCTAAGTTGGATCTGTCATGCTTCGCAATCTTCATGCGCAAAAATTGTGTAATGGAATCCGACTGATTGAGACGCAGCTATCGAACAATGTGATAGTAGCATGAATTTTGAAAGGGGCTTACAAGGGGGCAGAATGTTTAATTCCACCAATTCCTTGAGGTCCAACGATTTACCATTTCAGCTCAACGTATTCAGTTTCCAGTGAAACTTCAACAAGTCACAACTTCAGTGACAATCAACAAGTCGCAAGGACAGTCGCTGGAAGTATGTGGCATACGTCTGGAAAACCATCTTCTCTGTACATTTACGAACAGGATCAGAAAACGAAAAATGTTGTTTATCAAGTTGCTTTCAAAAAACAAATAAATAATGTTCAACAAATATAAATTTCTTTTCTTTCAAATGAGCAAACTTCAATAAAACCCAGTCAATAAAACATCTTCAATTCAGATGCCAGCGCTAAATTTTCACAATAAAAATGCTCAAAACGTTACACAGAAACAAACCTACTTTCATGCGCTGGAAGTGCCAGAAAAGCGATTTCAGTATTCCAACATAATACACCAATTAAATTAGCCAAATCCTCACAAATTATCAAAAATTTTAAATGACTGCAGATTGTCATACTTTTCGGAGGTTGTCCAGTTGTCCAGTATGAAAATTGACATTCAATTTCGGATTGATTACAGCAATGAAAAACAATCACGCGATTAAAACATACATATGTCCCAAAGGTCCAGTGAAACCTGAAAAACAGAGCAGATCACTACAACCATTTTATAAAAAAAACTTTAATCAAAGGATGTATTAGGTTTTTTTTTTTTGAAAAACCATAGATTATCATAAAAGACATTCTGCCGACGTCGGTGATGAAGTGGTAAGCGTGAATGCTACTTGGCACCCCAGTGGGTCTGGGTTCAATCCCAGTCGAAGTCGATGGTTTTTCTAAGGCGAAAAAATCTGGTCACGTCTTCCTTTGGAAAGGAAATAAAGCCGTTGGTCCCGGCTCATATTCATGAGTTGTTAGGTAGGGTCCGGTGATGGAGTCGTCTCCCTGGCGTCGGTGATTATCACCATGTGAGGAAATAGGCCTACGGAAAAAGAATATAAATAAAAATATTAAAATACATTCTATAAAAATTTTAACTTTTACTCCTCAAGTTACATTCCAAGGATAGCAGTATAGGTGATCAAAGTGCCCGGCATGATGATTTCTGTGAAAAATGGCCTATTCAATCATAACATCAATAATCAAATTTATCTGTACATAATCCGATACTGGCAAGTGTCGCATGCCAGTTTTTCGTCAAAATGGAAATTCCAAATCAAACGCGCAATTTATATGGCCATGCTGCAATGAGAAACAAATTGAGCCTTCAATTGATCTACATGCTCGATGAACAAAATTTTCACCCAGTTGCATCATCACTAAAAGCTTCTGCAGCTTCATATTATGATATGAGAACTCTCCCATATCATTTTTAATATGATTTTTCTCATTTTTACTTGACAGAATAAAAAGTTTGATAAAGGGTGTTCCGATCAAAACTTGGTCAAACAGTAATGTGTGTGTGTCGATTAAAGTTTTTATCAATAAGTCAAATTCTTTATCTTTTTCAAGTTCAGCTAAAACAGAATACAGGAGAAATATTAAGCTTAGCTTCCATTTTACCAAATGCGACCCGGCAATCTTTCGTTAAACATCTGGCATAAGATTTTGTTCAGTTTCCTTGTTCACTTTATTCGCCGCAGAACGTCAGTTTGCCTTGAACTGTTTCTCGTTCACAAAAGCTTCTTAAGGTTCCGCTTGACGATGGCCCAATATTGTTCGATTGGGCGGAGACCCTGGCGTGTTGGGAGAGTTCTTGTCCTTGGGCACCACTTGAACATTGTTGGCAGCATACCACTCCATGGCCTTTTTTCTGTAATGGCAAGATGCCACAGATGCTTCAGGAAAGGCAGTGGACGTTTTTAGTAGGCACTCGCTCAGATAAATTTCCTGGTTGACGGTTCCGGTCGCAATGTAAACGTTGCTTTTCAAGCCACAGGTACAGATGGCCTGCTGCACCTGATATATTTTCACAGTTTAATGTGCTTGAAAATATCTGCCACTTCTCCCCGTCCGGTTGCCGTATTAAATTCTTGCCCAGGAAGCTGTTTAAAGTCTGCCTTGACAAACGTTTCATCGTCCTGTACCACACAATCAAATTTCGTCAGCATCGTCGTGTACACATTTCGCGATCGTGCTTTGGCCGACGTGTTTTGTTTGTCGTCGCGATTTGGAGTCACCAGTTTCTTGTAAGTCGACAGTCCAGCTCATTTTTAAGCTCTATCCACGATTGAAAACGCCACTTCCAGCTTTTTTGCGACATCTCGGACGGAAAGGTCCGGTCTCGCTCGAAACAGTGGGAAACTCTTTTTGTTTGATTTTTCTCCGATTCAACTTTACTGGCTCTCGACAACGTTCACCAAACACTTTTAATATGTTGGTAATAGTTGATTAAGCCACATTCAACAATTTTGTCAACTTAGCGTGAGAGTAGTTTGGATTTTCGCCATGCACGTGCAAAATTTCGATGCGTTGCTTCTCTTCCTTTGACGACATTTTGATAACTGAAGTGCTAATCTCCATATCAAAATAGACAAATGATGCTACACGCACACAACTTCAAAATGTGTGCAAAATTTTTTGATGCACGATGAAAGGAGATGCGTCAAATTTAGGTTGACCAAATTTTGATCGAAACACCCTTTATAACAAGAATATTTGTACTGTTACACAAAACAATTACAAACTCAGAGGCGAATATACCAATTTAAACCAACAGCAACGGATCTGTTGGGCCACTTACAAAGTGTGAATGGTCGATTGGCACTCCCACGGTGATTGGACTAAAATGCCTAAGGCGCCACTAAATTGCACGGTTGCTTTCGTACAGCTGTTGTTTCCTCTAAAAGTTCCATGGAGCTCACTACCCTGACATGCTAGGTGGATTTACCTACTCCAGTGGAGAAGGGAGGTCTCAAGCCCAGGGGCCCGCTCCTATTGCCTCTGGTCACTCCTGCCACATCATATGGCTAGGAAGCTGTCACTCTTCGGTTCCCAAGTAGCATTACCAAAACCATCCAACTTTATTCAGTTTTATCAAAATTTTATGAAAGCCACTAGAAATCAATTTGTTTTTATTATGGCAGTAAGAAGTGCCAATAGGTTTCAAATTTTAGTTTATGAGAATAGTTTGGTTTATGAGAACCTACACAGCTTCTTTACAACGACCATAAAACGTTGTCTTCTAAAATTCCTATTACTTCTATCAAAGGTTTTATTTTGAATTTATGAACTCGTAAAAGGCTGTTTTGAAATGCCAATTAAGGACTCATTCAAAATGATCTTATTATGGTTAGTAGAGAAGGCATTAAGAAAGAACGATTTTGCCTCCAGTAAATGCATTAAACGGCAAATTGCAATTGAGGAAAGTCACCAAATGGCCAAATAGTTTTAGAGTAGTCTTTGCGAAGATAAATTGGCTCTTTGTCAAAACTGTTATTTCTTCCAATCGCCATATTGAAATATATGAAGTAATCAAAATTTGAACGAATAAACATACCAAATTTTTAATGTAGATTAGAGACCAATTTTGACATTCTTTTAGATCTCCTTATTGAATTCCATAAATTTTCAGAAAATTCATGATTAATTTATCGGAAATATTTGTTTCAACTTTGTTTTCGTTTATGTAAACTCGCATAAGTTCCGAGGCGCATTTATTTTTGGCTTCTATCGTGCCAATGTTCACCATAAAATTAAATTCACATATGATTTGGAGCATGATACGCTATAAAAAACACAATTTGTTTTGGATATTTTGCGATCAAACTAAATTTCTCGTAACGCTAGAACTCTTTTCTTAGATATTACATACTGTTAAATGAATCAGAAGAGTGGAGAATTGAACAAAGCAGAACAACAAAAACCAACCACGATTTCACAGTGTAATTTGACAGCAGTGGCCATTTAGCCTTATGCTTGTTTTGATGGCAGCCAATAGGTTTTATGAAGGATCTCAATTGGTCATAATATCTTCACTAGAACATTCTCAACGTCTTTATGGTCTTATAAAGGGTTTATTAACTTGTTTTCCCAACCGTCTATAGAGTTGGTCAATTACAAAGTGTGAGTGGTCGGTTGGCACTCCCACGGCGATTGGACTAAAGTGCCTGAAGTGGCACTAAATTGACAGGGTTGCCTGTGGACAGCTGTTGTTTTCTCCAAGAGTTCCATGGAGCTCACTGTCAAACCCTGACATTCTATGTGGGTTTACCTACTCGCAGTGGATGAAAGGGATTTCAAGCCCAGAGGCCAGCCCCATTTGTCCCTGATCATCCCTGCCACATCATACTCCTCGGTTGTCATAGTACAAGAAACCGAGAGCAGCAATCTCATTACCGCAGGCTTTGTGTGATGACTTTCACGCCTCCGAAGCCCTTAGGTCTACCTTTATATTCAATTTTAAATTTTACATGACTAGAACATGCACGGGAGCTGAAACTATTTCAGTCTCAAAAATATAAAAGGTACTTTGCTGAATTCCATTTGATCCTGTATGCAAGAAGTCCGAGTTAAGTTCTCACTATCTCTATCACAACTGATGCTCCTACCACAATGCTTCTCTTTGTATGACTCAGCACAAGACTGGATTAATGGATCAAACTTCATATTACACTTGTGAAAACTTATACTTTTATAACATGAAAAAAGCGGTGGAAAATGACAACAGAAAATTTTCGTGCCTCCCTTCGAGCACCGCACACTACGATCTCTACCAAACAGCTTCAAGAGGCTTGCAGCAACAAACGAGAATACGACCCCAACACATCGGTGCTAGGTTTCACAGATTGTCTTTCCCGTCTCAAACCACTCCAGATCACTACGACAATATTCAAATAAGGAACCATAAGCACAAATCGAATTAATTGAAGTTAGCACCTTTAGAGCCTTGTTCGCCTCATGTGAACGTCGTCTTCTGCCACCAGAACACAGAAGTTCGATCTGACAGCACGATTCGTCCGCACTCTAGCTCCGCGATCAGTTGATTCTTTGCACTCTATTCCCCAGAGGAAACGGTGCAATGGACCTACTCCTCCTGGATGTTCCCGCCGATTGGTGGTGAGACACTGTAGAATGAAAACAACAGTGAATCCGATAAATATTATCAACCTATAAATAACTCTAATCAACTCCTAATATGGCAACATGCTGCCAATAAACGATGGGAGATCGCTCTGACTGGTCACCGGGAGGGTGATCCCGGTTCTTCTTCTGCCTGTTTCTAATAAATAATAAATATGCAGTTGGTGGGGACAATTTACGATTGTCCACACGACGGCATCGGCAAAATCTAGGAGGGCAGTGGCAATAGTTGGTGGCTAGTTCCTATCGGGGAGTGCTGCGCCTTTGAGATGGACGAAACCCTCCGGGGGCTTATTTGAAATTCAAATTCAAAACCGATAAAGAATCGATTGTTCCCCGGGCTTGGGACTCGTATGAGCTTGGGATTGGAAATGGAAGGGCAGTTGTCGTTGTTTTGGATGTGTTAACAGTTGATTGATTGTTGTAGTTCTTTTGAACGTGCGATTTTGCTGGGGTTTGATAAAAAGCACGGAAATTCATTTATCTTCCAATCGTTTCCAATAATTTACATGAGTGATTTATCAAATTCACTCTTTTTTTCAATTCTAAGGCCTGTATCCACATTAATCCGGACACCTTTAAGAGAGTCTATGATGAAAAAGACTATGATTGATGTTAACATTTCATGTTTAGTGTTCAAGATGGCGCCGAAAGAAAAACAAGTGCCCGAGCGAATTTTTTACGGGCGTACGACAAATCCTGACTTGTCAATACGGGACCTTGCAAAAACATTGGATTTGCCTAAATCCACTGTTCACGATGTGCTCAAATCATTTTCGGAACGTTTGACAGTGGAGAGGAAACCGATAAGTGACAAAAACATTGGACGCGCTGATCCTGGACCGAAACGTGAAAAGGATATTAACGAAAAACCCAATTCTCTCCATTCGAACGGTGGCTTGTAAAATAGGGATGTCACCTGGTTTTGTACAAAAATCAAAACAACGCACAGTGGGGAAAATGAGACCCAAAATCACAACTAATTAAAGGCCGCTGGATAAGTGCCCTGTAAAACAGCTAATCTTACGTAAAAAAAATGCGAGAAATCGAATGGTGATGGTTTCATCTTGGGCAGACTCCGGGAAGTGGCTCATTTTGCCCGATTTTCCCCTAATTTCGGAAGAAAAATTGAATAATCACACATTTATCATATTAGCTCTGATAATATTGCATCCATTTGTGCTGTACTATTGTGGAAGTGTCTGGAAAATTCAATGGAGGTAATATTGTCTTGTAAAAACGTCAGGAACTCGTCCATTTTGCTCGATATTCCCACATGCTGAAAGTACTAGATATGCCATGTGGTTTTGGAAATTTGGGCGAATTAGAATCTATAAAAACGCAATACACTATTGTGGAACTGTCCGAGGAACTGAATAAAGAGTATGTCGTCTTATGTAAACATCAGTTATTGTTCATTTTACCCGCTTTTCCCTACATACTGGTAGAATCAATAGATAAAATGCGATTTTTGGAATAGCTGCTCATTAGAATCAAATCAAATGCAGTTCAATATTATGAAAATGTCTGGAAAATCGAATGAACTTCGGAATGTGGCTCGTTTTGCCCGATTTTCCCATAATTTTGAAAAAATAATTGTCTAATCCTACTTTTGGGACTTAAGTCGTATAAAGACAAAACAGTTCCAAATTGCAACGAAAAACAGAACTTGGCAGTAAAATCACGGGCTCGACGTTTGTACTGCGAATATTTGACGAAGTTTTCATGCGTTGTTATGGACGATGAAACTTATGTCCTGGAGGATTTCAAGCAGCTTCCAGGGCTGGCTTTTTATTCTGCTTTAGCCAGAAATGCTACAGCTGAGCATTTCAGAACGAAGAAGGCATCGTGGCTTATGTGGCAAGCAATTTGCACGTGTGGCAAAAAGAGTAAATCTTTCGTCACTACAGCACGGTGGCCACAGACTCGGGAAAAATGCGGAAATCCAAAATCATCGGGAAATATGCGGGGAAAAGGCGGGAATTTCAAAAGTCATCGGGAATTTTTGTCATATGGAAGGAACCATACTCACACCTTTATCAAATGATTTGAGCAGCGTTTTTGTCATTTACTCGGTCCCCCGATCTCATTGCTCAGCCTGCTCAAAAAGTACCACTTAGAGCATCTTCAGCGGTGGTCTATTTTAACATTTTTATAGTTGATTTGAATCAGCAAACTTAAAAATAACCAGCTAAAACCAGATCAACTTTGCGTTCCCGGCACCGGTGTAGTATTTCTTATTGTTAAAACCCCCAACATCTATCATCTTGTCATTCTTACAATGTCCAGAGTTCAGAAGTTTTGTTTTTTTCAGAGACCGAGGAAGACCGAGACCGAGGATTTTTCGCAAACTTTTTTGCATGGATTGGTTTGAGTGGTGGTGAGTGTGTGAATGCATGCATCTCATTTAAACGATATTGGATAGTGCTGATAGTGATAGATAAAGTCACGTCAACCTTTGACAAGAACGTTTCAAGGGATATGATCCTAGACATTTTGCGACAACTACAGTCAACTGATGACTTTTTTCCAGCTGTTGCGATGCAGCTGGATATGTTGGCCTTAGTGATACATAGGTGCACTGCAGCCTAACGTATGTCGGCGTATGTCCTCAGCTAGTTCTCTCAACCAAAATAAGGGGGGTGGTGACCCTGAGGAATTTTCGCAAATCTGTCCTTAAGACTTACGGCCCGCAGTATTTACGCCCACAATATCGGAAAAAATTAAGAAACTGATAGACAAAAATTATCTCCCAAGAGTTCGAAAAAAATCTTGGAAATTCTGTGCAATTAGAAACTCAGGGAACTTATCAGAAGCTCGGTATACTTTTAAGATTTGACTTAGACTTTTCCGAGGCTTAGCTATTCTCCCTGATGTCAAAGGAACATACCATAAAATCAGGGAACTTTCCAGAAATTAAGGGTTCTTCCTAGAAGTTCAGACAACGTTCCTGAAATTGAGATTGTTTCCTAGAAATTCAGGGAATTGTCCACAAATTCAAGGAACTTACCACGAGCTTAGGGAAGTTTCCAAAAGTATAGGGTTCTTCACAGAAGTTAAGGTAACTATCCAGAAATTCAGGGGGCTTTCAGAAGTTTAGAAAACTTATCAGATTATTTTGGGTACTTTTTCAGAAGTTCATAGAACTACTCAAGATGTTCAGGGAACTTCCCAAAAATTCAAAGAACTTCCCAGAAAATTAGAGAACTTCCAATAGAGAACAGTCAAGAAATTCATGAAGCTTTTCAACAGTTTGCGAATCTTCCTAGAGGTTAAGTGAACTTCTTAGAATTTCATGAAACTTGCTAGACATATACAGAACTTTTTACAAGTTCAGCGAATATGTAGGAGTTCAAGAAACTTTCTTGAAGTTCAGGGTTTCTCATGAATTCTAAAACCTTCTTAGAACTTCAGGAAATGCTCATAAAGATCATGGAACTCCTCCAAAGATCAGGAAACTTTCCTAAAGGTCAGCAAACATCTCAGCCGTTCAGAGAACGTCTCAGAAATTTAGAAAATTTCTCAGAAGTTCAGGGAACTTTCCAGAAGCTCAAAAAAAAACTCCCGGATGCTCAGGGGATTCAGCAATTCAGGAAATTTCTCAGTAGTCCTGCGATCTTCCAAGAATTTCAGAAAACTTCCCCCAAGATCGGGGAACTTTCCGGAATTTCAGAAAACTTCGCAGATGAAACAGAAAACTGGAGTTTTTGAACATTCGAAAAATTTAGGAAACATTCAAAGGATTTTTCCATAAGTTTGTGGAGCTTCCTAGAACTTCAACAAAAGTTCAAGGTAATTAAGTTTTAAGAAGTACTTAAACTTCTTACTACTCGATAATTTTTCGAACCCAACCAAAACGAGAATAAAGAAACCAACTGCTTTTTAATAAATTTTATACAATTTCCACAATCTTGGAGATCATAAAAAGTTCTTGTTTGGTTTATCAACATCTCGGTAATGCTAAATTTTCCACAGAAATTTCACGGCTTCCAAGATTTTTTGTTCAATTTCTCGTTAAAACAACTTCTGGGAAGCGAAACGTGTATGTCATTTCTAGAAAGTTGTTCCTATTCCATGGATGATCAGCAAACTTTTTGGAAGTTCATCCAAGTTTCCAGAAACGTTAATAATTTTTCGGCAATTCAATGAACTTCTCTAAAGTTCCACCATTTCTCTTCGCGAAAGACAGCGAGCAAACTTCATGATTATCTGGAAACTTCCAATTATTTTATTCAACTGCCGAGAAGTTCAATCAACTTCTGGCATGTTCATTAAAGAAATTTCCATCCAATCTTCATAGATATTCCGAAGTTCATAAAAATCAATTTTTAAAGAGTGCGTTCAGTAAGAAACTTCTGAAAATAGGTTCTGAAATGATGCAAAATAGATGCGGTATAAAACAAAATGTACAAACACCAGCAATGCAGCGATGTTTTTGCGTTTGGTCCAAACAAATAAATCCAAACTACGAGTTGAACCACCATTGAAGATGCTCTTAGAAGATCTGGCTACACGGCTGTAACAGGTGAGGCCAGAACAGGGATGCCAGATATTATTTTGAAATGTTTGTGATAAAAATTTGAAATGTCTGGGAATGTCTATAAAAATCTATAAATTATTTTCGAAAATTAGACTTCTTGCAACGAAAAGACGTAATAAGAGAGCGAGTAATGTCATTTTCGATATTTGTGTGATTATGTTATCATACCTGTATCAATTTCTTGGATTGTATGCAACCTTACACTATTGTTTCATATTTTTAAAGTGACACTGAAGCTTGAAGCATTCACATAGATGACACAATTTCATATAGTTTTTTTTTTCCTGTAACGTTCTTTCCAGTTTTGTATTTTAAAATCACAATTAATTTTCATTTGATAAATTCAACAGACTTTTTTTGATTCAACAATAACCATTGAATAGCAATGAATAACCCAATTAAGAACCCAACCTCACCTTCCAGAAACATTTGGTAAGTTTTTTCCTGAACATAGTTACGTTCAAAACTTCTGATAAGTCCCATCTTGAACAACGAGGAAAATTTCTGCAAAACTTTGAGAAAGTTCTCCAGAATTTCTTGGAAAATCTTCTTAATTGTTAAAAGTTTCTTCCTGAGCGTCTCAGAAGTTCTTTTCTGAACTGCCGAAATAATCTCTTCTGAACTTCAGGGAAGTATTCTCCTGAACTTCATGGAAGTTTTTTCCTGAATTTCTGAGAAATTCCAGCTTGAACTACTAGGAAGTTCCTCATATACTTCTGGAAAGTTTCTTCCTGATTTTATCAAAAGTATCAACCATAACTTCTGGGATTTCGTGAACTTCGAGAAGTTCTCATTCTGAAATGCTGTAATGTTCGATTCGGAACTTTAGGGAAGCTCTCTAGCACTTCTGGGTAGTTTCAACTATACTTTTGGTCTCTTCGTAACTTCTGAGAAGTCCTCTTGTGGACTTCTGAGGAGTTTTTTACTGATTTTTTTGAAAAACTCCTTCTTGACCCAACAGGTAGTGCCCTCTCTGGTAAGTTTATTCCTGGAATTCGGGGAAGTTTTTTCCTGAGCTAATTCTTTCCAAACTTCTGATTGGTCCCATCTGGAACTGCGAGGAAAGTATTATTGAAACTTTGGGAAAGCCGTCTCCAAAATTTTCAGGAAAATTTCCTTAAATTTGTCCTTGAAGTTTCTTCCTGGACTTCTGAGAAGTCCTCTTCTGAACTTTTGGGAAGTTTTCTCCAGAACTTTGGGGAAGTTTTCTCCAGAACTTTGGGGAAGTTTGTTCCGGAACTATTGGGAAATTCGTGCTCAAATAAGAAGGAAGTACCCCCAATGCTCCTGGAAAGTTTCATTCTTTTCTCTCTAAAGAATTTTGAGAAATCCCTATTCTGAAATGTTAAAATGTTCTCCTCTGAGCTTGGGAAAAGCTGCCCAGCACTTTTGGGAAGTTTCAACTAAACTTTCGAAAAGTTTCTTCCGGAACTTCTGGGAAGTTACTTCCTGAACTTGAGAGAAGTTCTTTCCTCAACTTCTATGACGCATCGTCCTGAGGATTGTTTCCTAATTTTTTGAAAAATTATAGGTGCCTTTCCTGGTTAGCTCCTGTCTGAAATTTGGGGAAGTTTTTTATTCTGAACTCCTGGGAAGTTCAATCTTGAATTTCTTGGAAGAACTCTAAAACCTCTGAAAAATTCCAAACTTCAGAGAAGTCCTCTCCCCGACACTTCTTCCTGAAGCTCTGATAAGTCCTCTCCTGATTCTTGGGGAAGTTCTATCTTGAAATTCTGGTAAGTATGGTAATGAATTTTTGAAGGTTCTTCTTGCATGAACTGCTTGCTCCCAATACTTTTGAGAAGTTTCTACCTGAACATTTTTTGTTTCGAGGATTAGAGGCTTCCAAATATGATTTGTATTGTTGTGAACCTTGATTTTTGTTGTGACTTAATGGCAAAAGACCAATATTACAAACGCTTTGACAGTAATTTTTCGCTTGGGTTTGAACACGCGTGGGATTGAACACTACCATTAGTAGGGACTCCATGTTGCCCTCGGAAAAGGCCTTTACGATACTTATCTCCGGTTCCATTGTGTCAAGTGACCCACCGGTTTTGTTTCTTCCAGGATTTCTTCTTTAAATGATACCTACGACATTTTAAAATATTTCAACAAAGCTTCTCACCGTATCAACTGCTTTGGACAAATTTTGGCTCGAACCAAGAAGGAGCTACCAAATTTGACAACATTTGTTGAAAATTGGCTCATCCTGTCGCACAAAAAGGCGTATTTTAAATAAATGAAAAGTGCCTGGTGATAAATCAAACTGGAAAAAGTTTGGGAGCTCAGAGATGTAGCTACGAGTAATTTATATTAACTCATCTTAACAGTCGAGAAAATGCGGGAAAAATTCGGGCCTGCTACAGGCACAGTGAACATTGTACCAAAAACCTCAAACCCGCCAAAATGACCAGAGCTACGACCAATCGAGAGATATTGGGCTCTGATGAAGCGGAAGCTTTCTGGAAAGAAGTAAGGAATCAAAGACATTAAACACTTCCAGCAAATTTGGGCAAAGACGGCTTCTACGATTTCTGAAGTGTCTGTACAAACCCTAATGGACGGAGTTGAGCGCAAAGTTCGAAAATTTTATGCAAATGTATCTATTATATATATATATATATAAAAATGGATTTCTGTCTGTCTGTCTGTCTGTCTGTCTGAACCTCATAGGCTCGAAAACTACTGAACCGATCAGCGTGAAATTTTGTATGAAGAAGTTTTTGGGGCCGAGAAAGGTTATTATGATCGTTTGAGACCCCTCCCTTCTCTGTAAAGGGGGGCTCCTATACAAATGAAACACTCTTTTCTAAATAATTCAACAACTAATCAAGTAAAAGAACCCAAATTTAGCATGCAGAAGTTTTTGGAGGCAAGCAATGTTTCTATGGAAGTTTGAGACCCCTCCCTTCTCTAAAAAGGGAGGCTCCCATACATATGAAACAGAAGTTTCTGCATATCTCAAGAACTAATCAAGCAAATGGAACCAAATTTAGCATGTGGGGTTGTCTGGAGACAAAAAATGTTTCTATGGTGGTTTGAAACCCCTCCCCTTTCCTAAAAGCCCCCTTAAAAATGAAACTGAAATTTCTGCATAACTCTAGACCTAATAAAGTAAATGGAACCAAATTTGGCTTGCGGGGATTTTAAAAGCAATAAATGTTTCCACGATAGTTTGAGACCCCTCCTCTCTCTCTGGTAGGGAAGGAGGGGGCTCTCATACAAATGAAACACAAGTTTCTGCATTACTCGAGAACTAATCAAGTAAATGGAACCAAATTTGGTAACTGGAGGTTTTTGATGGCAAGAAATGTTGCTTAGGTGACTCGACACCCCTCCGCCCTCTGTAAGAGGGGGGCTCTCATACAAATGAAACACAAATTTGTGCATAACTCGAGAACTAATTAAGCATATGGAACCAAATTTGGCATGTGGAGGTTTTTAGAGGAGAGAAATGTTTCTTTGGTAGTTTGAGACCCCTTCGCCATCTGGAAGAGGGCGGGAGGTAGGTTTCCATACAAATGCAACACAAATTTCTGCATAACTCGAGAACTAATCAAGTAAATGAAACCACATTTGTCAGGTGGAGGTATTTGAAGGCAAAAAATGTTTCTATTGTGGTTTGAGACTCCTCCGCTCACAGAAAATGGGGTCTCTAATACAAATGAAACACGAATTTCTGCATAACTCGAGAACAAATCAAGGAAATGGAACCAAATTCTGCATCTGGAGGATTTTGAAGGAAATAAATGTTTCTAAGGTAATTTGAGACCCCTCCGCCTTCTGGAAGGGGAAACTCCCACAAAAATGAAACATATTTTTTAGCATAACTCGAGAGCCAATGAAGCAAATGAAACCAAATTTGGTATGTGGAGGTTTTTGGAGGCTAGAAATGTTTCTATAGCAGTTCAATCAATACCCCTCCCCATTTGAAGGGGGGAGGGTCTTCCATACAGATTAAACGCAACTTTTTGCATAACTCGAGAACTAATCAAGTAAATGAAACCACATTAAGCATATGGGGGTTTTTGGAGGCTAGATTTCTATAAACATAAAAATGAATTTCTGTCTGTCTGTCTGTCAGACCCTTATAGACTCGGAAATTTCTGAACCGACTGACGTGAAAATTTCTATGAAGGGGTTTTTGGGGCTGGCAATGTTTTTTATGATTGTTTGAGACCCCTACTCTCTCAGGAAGGGGGGCTCTGATACATATGAGACACAAATTTCTTCATAACTCGAGAACTAATCAAGCAAATGGATCCAAATTTGGCATGTGGGGGGTTTTGAAGGCAATCATTGTATGGTGGTTTGAGAAACCACCCCCTCTGGAAGGGAGGGCTCCCATTCAAATGAAACACAAATTTCTACCAAAAATGAGAATTATCCAGGATACTTAAACACAAAACGTGTATTTCTCGGGTAAGAAGCATGTTTTGATAGAAGTTTGAACCCCTGCTTATTCAAAAAAAAAACTCATTCCGAAAAAAAAACCATAAAAGTGCCAGTTACATTAAATTTTCCTTCATTTAGTCGCAAGTGTAGCAGCGCACGCACCGGGTTCAGCTAGTACCGAATAACTATCTATTGCCATCACGAATTGTTAAAACAAATCCCATGAATCTGAAATTAACAACTACGACGGAAATATAATGCAAAATTTATGTTTTGTTCGTGTTTTGAGGTGTCCGGATTATTGCGGATACAGACCTTATTTGACTTTTTGGTAGTACTTCTTAAATTCCCTAGATATTCGAGTCCCAGACGAAATAGTTCGAAAGAGTTCTGAACATCTATTCTGAGTTTCTTTGGATTGCTTTTTTCATACCCCTTCGTCCAAATAACCCAACGACAAACCTGGAATTGCCCTCCGTAGAATGCCAGATATGCTCATACCTTGACACTGATCCCAGCAAACCCCCTCTAATTGAACACAGGAAATTACTCTCAGTCACACATCGCATCGATTTGCCGAACCAAAACCGGCAGTCTATAAATTATCCTCAACGACTGCCTTGCCCAAACGGAACATACCCACCGACAGGTACTTCGTCGCGTAGAATCCAAATAAGGACTATCCCCATACCATTGTCACCATCATCCTCCTCACGCCGGCCGAAGGGACGGTCCCGTTTCCCACAATCAGCGCTAAATCAGTTGTATTTATTTTATAAATTAAATAAATTAAATATTGATTACGTCTCCTTGGGTGAAAAATACTTGCCACGTTCGGTTGTTGTTAGTTCATGGCCACTGGGGACAACCGTGTTCGCGCTCGTCCTCCTACCAGACAGGTTGTAGCCCGCTGAATGTTGTAGAACACCATCCTTTGAAGGTACGCGCTTCACGACCGACTCCCTATTATGCCCTTGCACGTTTTCGCCCAACCCTCCCCCCCTCCCTCGTGGGGTTCTATCTATTTATGTAGCATCGATATTTATGTGTCCCGATCCTTGGGCAGCATGGAGAAGTCGCAGCCATATCGTCTGATTCCGATCTAGCGCGTCCCGAAGGTAATCGTTATCGCTTGCCTAACTCTTGCGCAGATACCAAGAGGGTGCGATGCGATCGTGAGGAAATGCCAGCTCTTGTCGCCTCGTTTTTCTTATGCCTTCTTCAGAGCGAGGGTGCCGAAGAATTACTACACTGGAAATCTTGCTAGAATCACGCCGCCACTGCAGATCGGGTGACAGTTGAACCTTGAGCATGAAGGCAAGTCTGCTGCTGCTGCTGCTGCCGGAGTTCATTCCTATCTCGATTGCATTAACGAATCGCTTTGTTTCAGGCTTAATCTGGTTCACACGTGCACATGCCGCTTGCTCAAGCCGTCAGACAGTTTCACTTTTGTTTGGATTTGAGTTCGCATTCACAAAGAACCGCACACCGACTGGGAAAGGAAGTGTGGCAACACTCAGATTTGCATTGTTCGATGTTACGTAGTCGAACCCCTTTGCCGGAGACTGCCGGTTTCTGATTAGTGAAACCGCACTAAAAATTAACCGACTCGACTAATTTCTCAATCAACATATCGATGACACTGGCCGGCAGCCACCCGGAACCCGAAAATGACCATGTCTCACCACGCTCACTCCATAGGTGGTAGCTTATTGGCTCCTTCTTGATCAAAGCTCCAAACCTCCACAGGCTACCGTTATCGATTGATCTAACCACGTCTCATCGCCCCAACAGCAGCGGCAGCCAGTCAGCCAGCCAGCATCACCCTTGCATGTCTAATTATCCCGGATTTCTACGCGCGCTGCGAGGTTGTTATTCGGGTAAGGTTGTCTACCTCGCTTCTATTCCATTCCATTCCACATCTAGATCTGACGTAGATGTAAATGACCGACCTTCCTACCCAGAACAGATTCAACCATAAGGTTCGATCCTCTTTCCATCTCTCTTTGAGTGTACTTTGCGCTGCTTCCCCCTTTTAGACTCACACGTGTGGAATGTTCAAAAACATTTCACACCTGCGCGTGAGCTCTCGGAAGGAAGACGGAAGGCCGGCCGGCCGGCCAGCGTGGTGCACAGCTGGGAGTGTGCACTTGTGTGTTCAATTTGAGGGCGAGAAGTGGCAAGAGCCCTTTCGAGAATTGCGTAGAAGTACGTAATTTGGGTGCTCGATCGAGAAGAAGCCATCCGGACGGAGCTTCATTTGACAGCTTTGAGGATACCCTTGGCTTCTGAATAGGAAGCTGGAAATAATTGCTTGGGAGGGGAGGTTCGCGCTTGGGCTGTTCGAGGGGTTGAGATGAGAATTTGCATATGCGTGTGTAGAGGAAATGAACAACAGAAAGCGTGCAGCTTCCAGCAATGTAGGTAAAAATAGGGCTTTCCAAAGGGTACTTATGGGCCAAGTTCAACAGCCTGACCAATGACGTTTTTCAAGCTGACCGGAGAAATATGTTGGGTTTTTGTTATACGATTCTTGTTATTGTAATTTTTATTCGCGAAATTAGCAAGATCAACGGCAACCAAAGCTAAACCATTCTAAATAAACATCGAGCTAAAACTTTGGTATTAGTGAATTATTTGGACACCGTTTTGAACATTTACGTGCACGACCACAAATTGAACTCAATGTGAAAGTCGCCTGGGAACTACAGCTCAGTTTCGTGAAAAGTAGAGTCACTCATAGACTGAGTAACTCGACTTTTTTCGAGACTAAGTCGTAGCCAGGGTTGCGTGGATTTATCTACAGTGTGTCTCACAATAGGTGTCAACTTTATTCAGTCTTGGTTTATTTCAGCTGGGTAATTTTACCAGTGGAATTGATTATACCTGTTTCGAGTGTATTCTTTTGACAGCATATCGTTCAAGATAAATAAGCAATTCCATTCGTTTATACATATTAGCTACCATTGAAGCCATCAATAGCATTAAACAGTTAGGAGTGAGTAAGCGTATTGTTTTTCGAACCTTGAAACGGTTCACAAAGGAGACGCCAGACGAACTGCCAGAACAAAGAATAAGATCAAATGTGTGAGGGAGCGAATAAGACGTAATCCAGCCGTATCTGGCTGTAAATTGAGCAATCAATTTTAAATGTCCCCTGTTCAATGAACAAGCTCCTCAAACATGATCTGGAATGCAAGCCGTACAAGAAACAACGGGTTCACGGGTTGACGGAGCGTCAAAAGCAAGCCATTTGGTTTTATTGACACCTATTGTGAGACACCACACTTTTTTTTTACTTTTTTCATACAGACATCTTCATGTAAAGATTACAGAATTCTTAGATAGAACCAATTTTTTTTTAATTTTTGGCGATTTCTTGTTAACTCAAAAGCCTCAAATTGAAAAAAAAAAATATTTTAAAATTATTTTCGTCGGTCTATTTTCTCACATGGTGACAATCACCGGCGCCAGGAAGAAGACTCAACCACCTGGACTCTACCTATCGACTAATGAATATGAGCCGGGACCATCGGCTTTTCTTCCCTTCCGAAGGAAGACGTGACCAGATTTTTTCGCCTCAGAAAAATCACCGACGTCGACCCACTGGGGTGCCAAGTAGCAGTCACGTTTACCACTACACCACCAACGCCAGCCAAAAAGTACATATTGGGATCCATTTTTTACCATTTCTTTTTTTAGTGTGCAGTTTTAGGCTCTTGGAGCAAAAGAAAAAAAAATTGCACTGATGCTACAGTGACAGATGACAGTCTGAAAGTCTGTTTGTGTATGACATCATTTGGGGGAATTTCTCCATAAAAATTTTTAAACAATTTTTTAAGAAAATTCTATTGAATTTCCGAAAGATTCTATGAAAAGACATTCCTTGAGATATACCTTTGGGGGTTTTCATTGCACAAGGCGTTTTCGACGAATTATATTTTCAATTGAACTCGAACATGAACTTTTAGTAATCAAAACAAACACCACCTGTCAGAGGATCTTAAGTGCTATTAGTGGCGAACCAGCCCAGGAGGCTGAAAGCCACTATAATAAAGAAATAAAAAAATAAAAAATCTTAAGTGCAATGATCGAGTTCTCCCGATAACATAATTCATAATGACATAATGTAGGAAAACCGATAATTGCCACAAAGCCCTGTTTAAAAGGGCGTTTGGTTTCAAAAGAGATTAATTTTGATGAGTCAACTCAATAGCAATTATATAAAAAAAAAATCCATTAGAATACAGGCACCTGGAAAGTTTCCACTGTACTTTTGCAACACAAAGCGTGAAGCAAAGCAATTTTTGCTAAGATTTTCTGATCTTTCAAAGAAAAATGAGATTTGTTTTTGGCAAACATTAGAGGTGGTTGGGAAACTATGAGAATTTAAAATTAGCACTTTATTTGGTCACTTTTAAAAAAATAAAAAATAAAACCTTCAAACACTTTTTCAAGTTTTCGCTAGTAAACTCGAGCAAATTCCTTTTAATTCTACTATGAGCTTATCTTTTGACAGATAGGCCTATTTCGGCTGCTACTTACAGACTTCTTCAGTGTCGAGTGCTCGACTTGGGACTGTCAAAAAATAAGCTCATAGTAGAATTAAAAGGAATTTGCTCGAGTTTACTAGCGAAAATTTGAAAAAGTGTTTCAGGGTTTTATTTTTTATTTTTTTTAAAGTGACCAAATAAAGTGCTAATTTTAAATTCTCCTAGTTTCCCAATCACAATCGTAGTAGAACGAAAAAAAGTTTTTTTAAAAATAGTGTTTAAAAAAAGTGAAAATGATTAGAGGAGGGAACAAAAAAAAAATGGCAACCCTGGTCGTAGCTCCTTCACTCCCGTTTTTTTATACTCAATTTTTGGGTACAATTGTATACCATCTCATTTTCTCTTACGGAAATGTTCCTCAATTTTCGTAAAAAGTCGATCTAATCCTTGATCTTATCAGTTTTATGAGTAGATCCACTTTTTACGAAAATTGAGTAACATTTCCGTGAGTGAAAAAGAGATAGTATACAATCGTACTTAAAAATGGAGTACCATGGAACGGGAGTGTATGAGCACGGTCAAAACAGCCTCTTTTTCATTTTTATTCCTGTCCCTTTTTTCCTCACGGAAAAGTTACTCGATTTTCATTAAAAGTGGAACAGCTTTATTTATGAGTTGTTCCACTTTTTACGAAAATTTAGTAAAAGGGACAGGAATAAAAATGAAAAAAATGCTGTTTTGAGCGTGAGCTAAGTGGACTCTCACATTGAGGTATATTTGTGGACGTGCCCGGCCAGAAATTGAACTCAATATGAAAGGCCACTTTACTCAGTCGCATAGGAACTGCGACTCAGCTACGAAAATAGTGGATGGACTCATTCTATGAGTGAATCCACTTTTTACGAAACTGAGTCTCAGTTCCCATGCGACTGAGTAAAGGGGCCTCTCATAATGAGTTCAATTTTTGGCCGTCGGTAACATTGATCTGAGAGAGATAGGGAGAGAGAATGAGATTTCGATGAAAAATACGCTCTTTTGTAGCACTATCAATGCTGAGTGCCACAGTAGGCTGTGCTTTTGAGTGAAGAAACCGCTTTTTGACTCAACCATACACAGAAAAGCACCTGAATTTTTTTGTGATGTCAAATTGTATTCCACATGAAACCTCGAAGTTGCTAAATCATGGCCTTCTTCGCGAACTTGTCGGCAAACACGAACTTGACTCTTCCCGGTACAGCCCCAGCCACGATGTAAATTTTTGACCAGGAAGCTTCTTAAAATCAAGTTTGACGTATGTTTCGTCAAAACATAGTCATACAAGAGCCTTGCACGCTTTTTAGCCACGGAAGACTGCTTCACGGTGCCGGTCCGGATGTTTACTGGCTTTGTACGACTTGTATCCTTCCCTGCAAGGATGTTCCGCTTGAAAGTTGGCGTTGTACCTTCTGGTCACATCTCAGATCAAAAGACCGGGGTTGGCTTTAACGCACCTTAAAACATTGCTGCGCAGCTGACGATCCCTGGTTCCAGATTTTACCGTAGGTCCACTGATTTCTTTCCACGCTCAGGGTTTGCTTGTAGGTTTGGGACAGTCGACAAACTGTTGTTTTTGGAATCTTGCTGACAGATTTAGCCATCCTGGAACTGGACCACTCTAGATTTTCCAGATGTGTGTGCACAATATTTTTCCTGCTCTCGAATTGCATTTGACGTTATTTCTGAACGCTTCTTTGATCAAACTATGATTAGGGTGAATCTGCTTTTGTAAACAAACACTTTGTCTTCGCTTTATCGGAAGTTGAACACATTGCCTTCAAATTGAATAGAGCAGCGGTTAGAGATGAAGTCCCTCTTCCTTAAAGAGTGCTTAATTTGTATTTGTGACCTTTTATTCAAAAGAAAATGACTACGAAAGCCATTGTATACAAAAGCAGATTCACTCTTCTATAATGTTGGCACTGAATTGTTTTCTATAGGAGTGTAAACAAACCACTGTCAAAGATTTTCGATTCCCAACGCTATAGGCTTACTAGCGGCGTGCGAGAGGCATACCAATTTACTTTAAGTCAGCCTTTATTTCATTCAGCATGACATCTCTAAAGATGTTATTCTACATAGAACGTTCCTTTATTTAATTGTTCTGATGAATCGAACTAAGACCGTTTACAGAAAAACATCTCCCGACCATCAAATTGCCATGCAGACAGATACAGCGCTTCCTTCATTTTGCAGGATGATTTGAAAGAATCCTTTTTTATGCATCAGCGATCTTAGAACCGTCTGTAGACATGTGGAACGAAACATCGAGGAAAGTCTTGAGATAGTTTCAACTCATATCTTATGCCCCGTTCACACTTCAATCTAAATTACTTGAAATAGAATATCTTGATATCAGTATCTATACATCTAGTTTTTTACTGAAAATAATGTGCATGGCATTTGATATCAAGATACTCTATATCACGTAATATAGGTTTTAGTGTGAACGGGGTATTATGCATATTAAATACATTACATTTACATTTACATTTGTTACATAGGACCTTTTGAAAAGTTACGCGAGATTTTTTTTTGTGACATTCCACACGAGGAATGGAGTAGGCGCTGCTCGCGGTAGGATAGTTTTTCAAGCACCTGTCAAGTTTTTTCGGCATCTCCTGAATTTGAATATTAATAAGTCTCGAGTACTTTTTCAAATGGACGTAAGTAACATTTGGACGAAAATGACAAAATCAGCATTGAACTTTTTTGAATTTATTTTAATTCCTATTTGAAAACCGGACATGTTTATCCCAATTAAACTCCACTGAATGACGCATTGGTCAAAGATATTACATCACTGTGCTTAAAAATTACACCAGGAGTGAAAACTCAAGTTTCATATAGAAAAATGTTTCTTACAACGGTCTGCAATAGAAAAAGATTATACGTCATTTTGATAAGTCAGTATGGTAGATGGCATGCTACTTGCGTCAAAATGATACGTCATTCTGCGAATGACAATGTCGATACGTCGAAATGTTACGTCAAGTTGTCATATTTTACAAAGATACGTCGAAATTATCAAAATGACGTATTAGTTTTTTCTTCAACAAAACGGTGTAAAAATATCTTTGCTTAAAATATCAATTTTTACTAAACAAAATCTAAATTTTTAACCTTGAGGTATAAAACCTTTTACTTACGCGTCGTTAAGAGGCATTCAAATGATATAACAATGATTCGCAAGTTACTTTTCAACACAAGTGGCGTATGTACATTATTCCCAAAAAGTGCAAAAGTTATGTTACACCGTTTTGTAAAAAGTTAGTAAAAACATTCAGAAATAATCCATCACAAAGTTCATCAAATGTGGGCATATATACATGATTGTTTAATTACATACCATGAACAACGCGTTTGTTTACATTTTGTTATTTACGTCCTTTTGAAAAAGTACTCGAGAAGTGAAGAAAACGGTTCTAGGAGATAGTTGTTTTACAATTTATTTGGTTAATGTTCCGTTTAGGTGAAGATTTCGTCTGTTTACATGAAAGTTCATAAGTGTATCAGTGAGTTTGACTGCATCCAGAAAAAGCGTTGAGAAAATGTGTGAAAACTAATCGAAGTTTCTATTAAATGACTGTTTGAGGTGCAGCAAAACCTTCACCCGATCCTGGAAAACTATCATACCTAGTCACTTTAGCAGACTTGATGAGGCCGTTCAGGTTTATACTTGTTTGAAGTTTTGGAACTCTGTGGAATAGTCTGAGTATTTGTCTGTTTGAATGTTTTTATAATATTAGAGTATGATAAAGTCTGTTTCATTTGGTATTTCCCAAGGAAAAATTCCTCACCGTAGCTCCATTCACGAGTTTTGCAAATGTCACTGCTAATACCAAACATTTCTTTTGGTGACATTTCACATGCGTGGTCATGTATTCTTTGAATAACTATCAATGTACTCTGGAACTCGAGTAGGCTATAATTTTAAGCGAAGAAAACACTTGTTGACTCTGTCATTGTTGAAAATTTTAGAAACATTGAGAAACAAGGTCTTGTTTTCGACCAAAATTGGTATTTGAAGTGTTTCGAAAGGCTTCTGAACGGGTTTTGATATTGGTGTGTTAAAATTTGAGTACCTTCTGTCGATTTTCGGAGGAACTTTCTTATTTTAATAAAAGGGAAGATTTAAAAAATCCATCTGCTGATCAGAAGCCAACATGCATACACGCGTGCGAGGTTATGTCCACACTCACGACGTGGTGAACTCCGTTTTCGTCATACGAGTTGCATATCTACCGTGTGCATCAGCAACAATAATTTTATACATTGATTTCGGAGGATTACGGATGTTCAGTTGACGATCGTTGAATAGATCAAGAAGTCGTTTTAATGTCAATAAAAGGTATACGTAGTGTATTGATTCCAAAATAAACCTGTTTAAAAGCTTGTACGGATTGGGTGTCATTTTGAACTCTAGGGAATCGTGGTATCCAGGCAGTGTATGGTGTGGCTAAAGCTTTCCTGAGGAATGCCTTCCAACCTTCGTACAATTCGTTGTCCATTTCTGTAGATGGAAACATTCTTTCTCCATCATTTGCCCCTGTTATTCCATCATCCAAGTAAATATCCTCTGTCACTAAAGGTCGCTTAAGGAAATTGTTAAGCTTCACCGATTGCAAGCTGTTTCAGGGTCATGGTAGCTAGAAATAGTGCAGGTTTAGTTCCCTGTGTCAACAATCAGAACAAATGAAGGAAACTCGAGAAAGTACAGACGACGATTGCCATCTACAACAACTAAAGGAAGAGTTGTATTCGATGTATCGTGTAAAACATCAACCGGAACATCGTTGTATGACGCTCTCTGTGCAGAACCGGTACTTCAAAAGGATCTCCAAAGAGGTCTTGTGATGCGGATCTACGAGTCTTGAGTATATTTTGGCATGGCCTCATGAATGAGACCAAAACCTACGAGGTTCATACGGTCACTTAGAAGGTTTTGATCTCATTCATAGTTGAGGCACGCCAAAATCTATTCAAGGTTCGTAGATCCACATCACAAGACCAGATATTTCGACACATTTTCTCCACATCAGCAATGACCATGATCTGTCTAGAACATCCACGGGTGATAATTGTCCGCAGATCTTACAGAAGTACCGGTTCTGCTGACTGTCATTCGATGTTCCGGTTGATGTTTTACACATTGCATCGAATACAACTCGCACTTTATTTGTTGTACATGTTCTAATGGTTGCTCCCCTCCATGAAAGCCACTTACTGTTGAGGTAAATTGTTATCCTTCGCCAATCTGCGTTCCAAATTGTAGAAGCGCCGAAACGATTCGCCCATTTGTTTCACCATAACCTCACTCTTATAGGAAGTGTAACTATGTATAGACAATCTTCTGCTCTCTAAATCGTACATTGATAGTGATCCTCTTAAAATGCTTCATCGGACGACGATGACTTCACCGATTCTCCGACTTCTTCGCATTTCCAAGGCAGTTTGAGACTGACACATTATAATTGACCAAGGTTATCGTTTTGGGTATTACCAAGGTACCAAATACCACCCAGCCGAAAACTGAATCGATTAACATAGACATTCTCTCATTTAGTGATATACCTATTATGTATGGAACAAACTAAAGAATAGTTCAAAACCTAGATCCATCTCACTCCAGTTGATTAGAAGAATCCTGAATCTGCTATCTGGATGTCTTGGATAATCGACCATTCTGAAACGTTCACCGTGGTAGTGGAAAAGTTTACCGATACCCTTGGTAATTTGATGCCTCACTAGTGTTGATGTTTGACCGATCTTTTGCACCTTGATATCTACATTAGTCAAAACTACCTGCAAAAGTTGATAGAACCATTCCGATCGATGAATAATAAAGTTGCATTTGAAACCTGAATCTAGCAAGGCACATACTGGATCCCGTATAAAACACTTGTTATAAATCAGTTGAAGTTACTTCAATATGACTCAAGTAAGTCACAATCAAGTTACTGCTACTATTTATGATGGTTTTGTGTTGCTTGCGATATGTGTTGCCTTCAGCATCTTTGACTACAATAACCGCCGTAGCCAAAAACATCTTCAACAAGGTTTTGCTCACTATGTTGAAGGTAGATTCTTAACTAAATGGTTCCGAAGATGCCACGTTCACGACTTCAGAATTAGAATCGTCAGCGTCTTCTGAATAAATAACAACTGTGCTATTCCTCTCGGTCGAAGAAGCGCTCGGAATAGATTAGAATCAAACCAGTGTATGATATCATCCCCTACAATTTTGACTAGATCGGTTCGACTGACATTCCTTTCTTTGATGTCCTACTTTAAAACAGTTTCGGCAAAGCATATGATTCCAGCCTCGCGATCTCTTACAGACAACCTTCGACAAACTGGACAGGTGTACAGATAATAATTTTCGGAATAACAGACACAGCTAGAGGTCAATGATTCTGAGGAATTGAAGCTTTACTTCACTGTTTGATTCCTTTGCCTTCGACTAGATGATTGCACAACCCTGGATTTAACTGACTTGAATTCTTAAAATTAATTTCAGCAAATCCTTCGCCTTAGTTGATGACTGTTCTTCCCATGTTCGATGAGAACACAGCATGTGGATCAAGAACACAGCATGTTAGACGAAAGCAGTTTCTAATAATTTTCGAGTTCAACTATCTGATCTAGTATCTTAACGATTCTCTCAAAACCCCTCGACTAATGTTTGCAACTTTGAAACGGATTCATTATACACCGATGTTAGACTTAAAACTACAACGTACAGCCCCATTGAGTTGTTCGGAATGATGACGTGGGACTAGGCAACTAAATGTAAGCCATTTAGAATGCAATATTATTTGAATGATCCCTTCCAGGCCTAAAATTTTTCCAGTGTAATTATACAAGCAATTTGGTGAGTAATGATTAAATTGTGCTCAATCACATAAAAGTTAATGGAATAAATTAGGATATATTTTTTTTAGATGTGCTAGGTTGTTCTAACCGTTCTGAAGTTTATAACTATTAATCTACAGTTGTAGCAGATAGCCTTATCCATTATACAATGTTGTGATATACATATGTTCAACATATTCAATGAATGCCCTGGAAGACCAACAGACAATATGAGATAATTTTGGGATATTCATGCCAAACAAACTGACTTAACTGCGTTTAGTCCGTAAAGCTACTGTTACAACTGTATATCTTAAGTTTTGAATGACCTAGAACCAACAAGATTATCCTATGATGTCGGTGGACATTTCAAAATATTCATCGTAGTTTTGTTTAACCCAAGAGTTTCTACTGAATATCTTAAGTTCTGAACTCAAGTCAGTTTCAATGAACTTGAACATCTCAAGATAATCTGATATTGACTAATGATCTTACAGAAGATTCACTGAATGTGTATGAATGCATGTCGTCACCTTTCATAGTTTATAAAGCAAATGTTACGACTGTATAGCCTTACTTCTGAACTCACGGGCTGTTTTTGTGACCTAGAACATCTCAAGATATCTCATTCTATCTGTTTTGCTTTCAGAAGACTCACTTAAATAGGTCAAACACATATTGTTACTTTGTTTGGTCCAGCAAGCTACAGTTTCAGCCGTAGATTTTCAATTTTGAATTCCAGGATAGTTTGGATAACCTAGAAGCTTATCTCATAACGTCTGCTTGTCTTTCAAGATATGCAATGAATATGTTTCAATAAACACGGTAGTGAATCTTAGAGAGTTATTAGTACGAGACACTGAAGAAGTCCGCACATTTTACACGAAATACGCGTATCTGTCAAGATAAGCAAAGGTAGTTGGAATTAAATGGAAAATACTTATTTTTCTTCTCATTTCTCACCGTTATACACGGTAGGTTTGCATAGCCCAGAAAGTTTTTGTTGCTACTGTAGGTCCTATGTTCTGATCTTAAGGATACCTTGTATTTCATAATTATAACTGTTTCAACTGTAAATCTTAAGTTCTGAACGCTACGACAGTTTGGACGACCTAGAGCATCAGACCGATATAAAATAATGACTGTACACCTTCCAAAAGATTCATTGAATATGTTTGAGTCACATAGCCACATTATATACTTTAGAAAATTACTGTTACAACTGTAGATCATATGTTTTATACCAAATGTAAATCGCTGCTCCATGCAATTTTTCCTTTCTTTTATCTCTCTCTCACAAACTTACCTTGCTATTTCAAATTGATAAATCGCTGTTGTTAGTGAATGGACATCGAACCAGATTGCTCACAGCGAATAAGCATACAAACTGATGTGATTAATTTTTCAATATCTAGTACAGATACAGAGTTTTATCAATTATAAATGTTCAGGTAATGGCTGCCACCGTTAATGATTTAGCGTTGGCCTGTTGGCCTGCTGCACTGTTCAATTAATATTGTTTCTAAGCACACTCTAAAACCTACTGTTACAACTGTAGGTCTTATGTTCTGAACTCAAGGACAGTTTGGTTGACCCCGATCATCCCAGTTTATCACGTAATGTTTGTTTACGTTCTACGATATTCTCTGAATATGGTTGAATACGTAGTGTTACTTTGTATAGCCCAAAAATATATAGCTATACTGACTGCTGTAGATCTTGAATTCTGAATTTAAGGACAGTTTTGATGACGTAGAACATCACAAAATTATCAAATAATGTCTGTCGACCGTCCAAGAGGTTCCTTCAATATTTTTGAATACATTTCAAAATCTTATAGAGCCCTAAGAGCTACTGTTACAACGGTAGATTTGAAATTATGAACTCAAGTACATTTTGAATACTCTAGAATATCCCAGAAAGATTCAAAATAATTTAACATATATCACAAAAAATTTAAAAATCGTATGAATATGTACTACATTCTAAAACAACGCTTTAAACTATTAATTAGGCATTTTATTTTTCTTCCTGAACATCTTCATATTCTATCTAGGTCGTCAATTAGGCCTAAAAGTAATTTTTTTTTTCGATTTTCTAGACAGAAAAATTGATGTCGCATAAATTTGCCGAAGCCGGTGTACACTTTTATTCAGTCTGTAATTTTTCACAGCCATTTTCCTTTTGGGGTCATATATGACTCCTTAGGCCTGAAGAGGTTATTCTATTTTTCAAGACAATGCTTAACATTTATACATTTTTGAATAGTTTGTGGCCTGAAATCAAGCACTGTTTTCTTCTGATGTCGATGCGTAGAGATATTTCCAATCGATTGGTGCAAAATTTTTGAATTTTTTTTTTTGAAAAATAACTGAGATATTAACGCTCAAAATCTCACCCTTTTTCGTTACGGTCACAATGTGATTTTTTTTTTTTAAATTGTCCCAGTATAGAAAACAAAGACGTTGTCTTACGTCAAAAGCTATTGGATTTTCTGCTTCCTAAGTTGCTTACTATTGTCATAGTGCTTCTTTATTGTGGTCCAGACTACTTGGTAGTTTGCTGCGGTGATTGGCAGTTGATCAATAAGACCCTGTGGTTAACCCTGGAAACGTTGCACAGTGGTCCAGAATGCTAATTTACCTAGAAAGATACATTTTCAGCCTAAGTTTGAGGTTTTGGAGCAAAAATGTTCTCCACAAAGTTGTTTCTAATAACAAGGTGCTTTTTTGGCGTGAATGAAAATGAGGGTGGTCCTTGTTTTCAGAGAAATGAAAAATCTATTTTTTTTTTTGTGTACAGAAATAAAGGAATACATTATTGAAAAAAGTTGTAGAACAAATCATTCTAAGCTACTTTGATGGGATAATTTTTTCTGTACCTTTTGATATGACCGAATTAGAGAACTTTTTCCTACGTAGCTTAGGGTGTCCCTATAAAAATCAGTTATTTTGCTGTTACTTTTTTATTTCAAATTTTTCAGCAAACTTGTCTTGCTAGTGATTTTAGAATAGTAAAGGTTACAAACTTTGGTGTGCTGAAATTGTCTCTATCGTATGTCAAACAAAAGTTATTGTGGTTTTCGTGAACAAAATAGGTTTTTTTCATATGTTGGTTTTTTAGTTGGAGCACACAAAAAAATTCTTTCTTAACAGCATTTGAAAGCTTTTTTATTATTGCATATCATGTTTGAAAACTGGAGGTAGGTTATTTTTTTTTATATTGACTAAAACACATTTGAAAAGGGCGTAATTTTATAAGAAAACAGTTAATTACTCGCTAATGGTAAGAGACATTGACAAGATTTACACGTCAAAACGTTTATCTTTTCTAGTTTTGATTTATGTGAATACAACGTTGTTGCAAATTTGAAATAAAAAAGTTAGAGCAAAAAACTGTTTTTTTTTCTGTCGGTGTACCGAAAAAAAAATGCTATTAATCGGTCATATCAAGAGTTACAGAATAAATTTTGTCATCAAAGTTGCTTGAAATTATTTATTCTACAACTTTTTGCAATAATGTATGCCTTTATTTGTGTTATTTGTATAAGTTAGATTTCTGATTTCTCTGAAAATAAGGACCACCCTAGTTTTCATTTACGCCAGAAAAAGAGCTTTGTTATTGAAAACTACTTTGTGGAAGACAATTTTGCTCCAAAACTTCAAACTTAGGATGAAAATGTATCTCTCCAGTTAAATTCGCTTACTGAACCACTGTGCATTGCTTCAAATAATGCATCTTTTAAACGTCAGCAAAATCCGTTCTCGAGTGTCCCCGTTGAATGACTGTATTTTATAGATCGCATTTGATTTGGATGCTTCAATAATTTTTTTAGAATTTTCAATCAGGATGGTGTTAAAAAATTTATTCCCACCTACACCCCCCCCCCCCTCCACTGAATGAAACCCTGCCTACGCCCGTGGTCATCAGAAGCAATCGCAACCATTTAGGCCATTCTAATTGCCAATTAGAAGGTAAATTGAGTCGAATGAAACTACGACTACCCCAGCAGCAACAGCAGCAGCATCATTTTGACAAACCAGAAACCACCCGCCGAGCTCCTGCTAGGTTGGCCGGCCGGATTCTATTCTGGAACGCATCGCGGTACGTCCAAAACCGAGCCGGGCAGACCCGCGAAGGAAGGAAGCAATAACTTCAATATTTATTAATTAAATTACCTGCGTGAGCAGATCCACACCGGCGCAGCGTCACGCTCCGAGTCGGCCCATGAGAAGTCAGAATCTTCGCCAATGGGTTATGGAAAACGACGACGACGGCGACGTTGGAGTTCCGTTTCTTTTTCACCTCTCCCCAGCTGCATCGCCAGTGCAGAAAGCAGAAACTGTTTAATTAATGAAAACAAACTATACTCTAATGCTGTGTGGTGTGAGGGGGGTTGGGGGATCTCCCATCGACTAGAATTAAATTCGTTCTCCTCATATACCATCACTATAATTTCATTCGGAGGTTCCGCCGCGCCAAGCTGAACTGGAACGATGGGAACGATCTGGCCGTGCGTTGAAGAGGAGGGGGGTGGAGTTGGAGGGGGAAGGCCGATGAATTGTATCATTTTCTCTGATTTGCTACTTGAGTCAGCTTTCGTAGGTATGGAAGAGTAAATTTGTAGGTTCTAGGTTTCACAAAGCCGACTCGAGTGGATAGAACGCACCGCCGCTGGATTAGATGATTAGTCTGGGTGGCGGCGGTGGATGTTATGGGGTACCTAACAGTTCTGTTTGTAACTGTTTTCCTGTTTTCACTTATCTTTCGGTGGATGGAGAAGAGGTGGTGGAGCAGTTGTGGAAGTTTGGGTTGTTACAAGGCGGTGTGTTTTGATGGATTGATGTGTTTGAGATATGATCCGCGTTAGCAAAATCAGTCCGATGAAGCTGGCAACACTGTATTTTGTTTCCCTACGTTGTTCTTGATTATCAAAGTTTCCACGCTGCAATTATGTGATATATCATAAGATTCATTTGTTCTTCCGGGGTATGAACTAGAAAATTAATGTTCGCTTTTGTTTCAACGTCGGTTCTGTTCCGCAAAGAAATTCTCAAATTTTCGAACCCATTAAAATAAGTGTTCCGAGCGCACATAATTCGATTACAAATCAACGCCAGGCTTTCATTCTCCATCTCTATACAACCGAAAATCTTCCAAACCAGAACTTGAACTCCGCGGAAACCCAATTTGGATCGTACCGCTATGACTCCACCCCAGATATGTTGATCGGACTGACCAACTGGACCAACCTTGCTGGAACTCCCTCATATGTATGATCCCATAATGATTGGATCCCACGGACGGGAAGCGTCATTATTGGCAACCAACCGAATCAGTCAAATTGATTCCAACCCTCCTCCGCATCGAAAGCCTGACGAAGCTGGCGCCGATTCGTGCCAGGAGATCAGTGCTGCGTTCCGAATGACACACAAAAAACCGGGGAAATTCCGCTCTGCGTTCGCCGAAATGCGAGTGAAATCTAATTTATGTGGGAAAATTGGCGAAATTTCGGTTTGAGTGCAGCAACAATGTTGCACTCAATCGGCAATTTCCCATTGCGCTTTCGGAATGGACCTAGAATCTGCGCTGCGCGGACGACCACGCAGCTCGCGGTTCGCCAGCCAGCCAAAGCCAATAAATATTTAATGGGATCAATTTATTGAAATCTTATTCCCACTTGACTGCTTGTTATCACCTCTTCTCCTTCGCCGTCTTTAGCCGTCATCGTCGTCGTCTTCGTCACGTAGTCGCTTCGACGCAATTCGATCGGCGGTGGTCAGTCGCAGTTGATCCTTTCCAACCCTTAAAAGGTTTATATTACCCGGCGGAGTCTAGAATGCACTCAATGCGTTTAAAGAGATCCATCAAAAAACCGCAAACCAGAAAACTTGCTTTCAATATTCTTGCTTACCCTTCCACCTTGACACCGGAGATCGACAACATGGGAGAAGAGACGGTGGGAGTTTGACTTGAGAGTTCTGTTCGGCACGCTTGATTGCTTGATATTGATCCGGGAGCAGAAGGAGGAGGAGGATAAGTATTGAAAAGCTCGCTCCTTCGAGGGATGTTAATCAAATGCAATTCTCTTCATTAAATCGATAAGTTCTACGTCTCTCGTCTTAGCAGGTATGTGCTGCGAAGGAGGGGTTATTGAAGTTGAGTGTTGGATGCAATTACGAAACCAATCTGAAGTTTCGATTGGTTGTTTTTGCCTAGATGGGAGCGGATGGACACTTTGGGAAATGATGATCTTAGTTGATGATGGCATTTTCAGGCTTTTTAAACCTGGATAGATTTTCGAAATTTTATATGGGCGAGGAGAGTCTGGTCTTGAAGTATTAATTTGCACCAAATGGAACTTATTGCACATGTTTTGATTAAGACTAAGAAGAGTTTAAAAATCATCAGGAGTTTTTTTTCGAAACAATTATTTTCCTTTGCTTGATGAGGCAGAGATACCAGGGATGAAAAATTTGCAACCAGACACCTGAAGAACTCAGGGTGTGGCCATGAGGGTGCCAACTCGACGATCCACTAAAAAACCACCCGTGCCTTAAGCCCTGGACCCTCCCCGGAACAACCTTTACGGGGGGGGGGGGGTATAGTTTTAGACCACTCCAGTGGTCTTTGCGACCTGCCTTTGGTCGTTTCGCCATTTTTGTTGGAGATCGATGACGATCTGGGAGGCTACTACGCAAACCGCGTCCCAGACGTTCCGGTCCTGGCACATCTTCGGGACCAAATTGTCCGGAGTCGTGTCGGGGGCATGCGAAGAACACATGTTCCACAGTTTCCTCAACTCCTGCGCACTCACTGCATGCGGAGGACTGTGCATGCCCATATTTGTGCAGGTATGGTCTAAAACAACCGTGGCCAGACAATATCTGTGTTCAGTGGAAGCTCACTTCTCCGCTAGGACGCAGACCACGACGCGTGACACCATCCGGTATGCACTAACCACTTTCAGGCACATAAGCCTGTGCGTACTCTCTAGCTTACTTGCGTAGCTCTTGGTACTCAAGGCGGTGATCCATGCCGGCCCGCCGTACCTAAGTAAGGACAGGGCGACGAAGGCCAGGAGTTTACGCTTACTCCCTTGCACCGCCGAGCTATTCGACATCATGCGGGATAATGCCGATATAGCCATTGAGGCTTTCTTGCAGGCGTAATCGACGTGACTGACAAAGGACAGCTTATCGTCGATCATGACCCCAAGATACCTCAAGAACCTCCTTACCTGCACTGATCGTCGCATGGTGCTCCGATTGCCTATTATTCACCACCGTGATCTCAGTCTTATGGTGGGCTAACTCAAATTGCCTGGAGCTCATCCATCTCTCCACAATGCCGATGGAGTGCGAGGCCGTTAACTCGACCTCTTCGATGGATTCACCACATATCTCCAGGGTGATGTCGTTAACGATCCCGACTATCTTCACCCTGCTCGGGAACTCAAGCCGCAGTACCTCGTCGTACATCGTGTTCCATAGCACCGGACCCAGGATCAAACCTTTTGGGACGCCTGCGGTGATCTGAACACGTTTCTGGCCTGCCTCTGTATGTTATACCAGTACGCGATGGGCAAATTCCCAGGAACCTGTAGGCGTTGTAGCGAGTCGGCGATAGCCACCTAACTGGCGCTATTGAATGCATTTTTCACGTCAAGAGTGACCACTGGACAGTATCGTACTCATCGCCTCTTGCGCTGGATTGCCACATCAGCCGTCTTGGTGACGGACAGGATGGCATCCACCGTCGACTTCCCTTTGCGGAAGCCAAACTGGTTATTAGACAGACCGCCTATACCCTCCGTGTACGTTGTCAGTCTGTTGAGAATTACCCTCTCGAGCACCTTACCCGCTGTATCCAACAGACATATAAGTCTATATGCCGATGGATCTCCTGGTGGCTTCCCTGTCTTTGGTAGCAACAAAAGGGTCTGAATTTTCCAGGCGTCCGGGAAGACGCCCTCGTCCAGACACTTTTGCATCACCACCCTGAACATTTCGGGATCCAGCCGTGTTGATGGCCATGTTCGGAATACCATCCGGCCCCGGCGCTTTGTTCACCCCCACCTTCGTGCCCACGTGGTCACGGGTGTTCGGCGGAGCCGTCCACCCTTCCGTCGCTATGACAGCGTTCAGGTCTGGGATACTGGAACGCTGGTCATGGGACAAATCTACGGCGGCGGGGGGCCATGGACTCGGGTTGTGGCTCGGAAAGAGTCCCCCAAGGATCACCTGCAGCAGCTCTGATGAACGCTTGGTTAGAGCCGTTGATCCTCTGGTTTTTGCCATTACTACCCAGTAGGCGTCACACCACGGGTTCGCATTGGCCTTTTGACACAGACTCTCGCATTCTGGCCTTTATCTCCCGCTTTAGTACGGCCTTCGCGGTGACTAGCACCCCTTTACGCTCGATTCTCTCGGCATCTGACCGCGCTCTTTGCACCCTTCGTCTTGCGTGGAGGCATGTTCTTCAGAGGTCGGTAATCGACTCCATCCACCAATACACCGGCGATCTTCCATTCATCGGATTGACTTCCCTCGGCATGGTCGCATCGCACGCTCGTGTAAGTGTCATAACGAGTCGTTCGCCGCAAGGTTCCTGGGTTTCGCGTAAGTTTTGTTCCCTCTCAAGCACCTCTTTAAAAATCTCTACATCAAAGTAGGACGTCCTCCATCTGCGCGCGAATGGAGTGGATGCTTCTCCTTCCGCACGCTCCCTTGTATTGTGGACGATACAATATCGAACCGCCAAGTGGTCGCTATGGGTGTTGCTATCATCCACCCTCCAATTGTTAAGCAGCCCAGGACTGCTGAATGTTATATCGATGATTGATTCCGCTCCGCTTCTATTGTAGGTACTCTTGAGACCCACGTTGGCTAGGTCTACGTTGAGCCTAGCCAAGGCCTCCAGAAGAATCTGGCCCCTAGGGTTGGTAAGGCGGCTCCCCCACTCGAGCGCCCAAGCGTTGAAGTCCACCGCTATTACCAACGGGTTCAGGCCAGTTAGCTCCGTTGGATGAGCATATTGGAAAACTGTTCGATCGACCATCTTGGCGGTGCGTAGCAGCTGCAGAAGAACACTCCATTCGATTTTACAACCGCGAAGCCTTCGTTTGTGGTAGAAACAACCTCCTGAACCGGGTACTTGCTCGTCGTCCATAATGTCGCCATATAGGCCCTGTCCGCAAACCAGTTCCCGTTGCCGTATTGGATGCAGTATGGGTCGGAAATAATGGCGATATCCGATGCCCACTCGCTAACTGTCTGACACAGCAGTTGCTGGGCGGCCTCACAATGGTTCAGGTTTAGTTGGGTTACCTGCATTACGGTTGGCTCATTGGTATACTTCTAGCGGCTTAGTACTTGCCCCCCCCCCCCCCCCCCCCCATGACGTGCTTATCGTCCGGTTTCCCGGCCCACATCAAGCATTAGGGGGGAAACTTTGCAATCCCGTGCCTTGTGGCTAGTGCTGCCACACCTTCTGCACATGTTACTACGATCTGGGCCTTTGCACTCCCATGACATGTGCCCGCTCTCTAGGCATCTAAAGCATGCCTTCGGCGCCTGGTGTAGGCTTAGTGGGCATATTGACCATCCCACCTTTACCTTCGCCACTTTCAACGCCGCGTCCGCGTTGACTGCCGCTACCCTCATGGTTGCTACCTGGGTCCCGAGTGGACCCTTCCTCAGACGTATGTCTGCCGCAGCAACCTTGCACTGTTCCTTTAGTGCAGTGGAGATCTCGTTTGCCTCGGTGATCTCATCCAGGTTTTTACACTGGATCGTTACCTGAGAGACGAGGTCACGCACCTCCACACCCTCACCTAAGGCCTGCCTTGCCAGGTCTCTATACGCCAGGCCCTTTAGCGTTGCCGCCTTCTTTAGCTCCAGAAACATCTCGCCGGTGCGGGTACGGCGTATACTCCGCTCGACGGCACCTAGGCCTGCCAATTTAGCGTCCCCGCGCAATGCTTGCAAGACCTCCGAGTACTTTGAAGCCTTGGTCTTGACGATGAGGTCAACCTGTCGCTTATGTTTTTCTTTTTTCGTCCTTTCTCCCTTTTTCCGGACCTTATTCCAGTGGCTTTCCCTGTCACGCCTGGGGTCGTCACTCGTCCACTTCCTAGCACTAGCGTCTGCTTCCGTGCTGGTTATGGCTGTTGTCGTTGGGACCCTGTCGCTCGGGCTCCCATCGGCGCTTGAGACAACTCGCGAGCTAGGTGTCGCGCCTTTCGTGCTGGGCTTAGCGACGGGCTTCTCTCTTTGCGGGCAGCCGGAGCTGGTCGCGAGGATGGACCCTCAGACCCCACCGCCACGTTCACGGTTCAATTCCCTTTTGGGGCTTCCGACACGATACGCTTCTTGGAAGCGCCAGGTGCCGTTTCGCCCGGGGACAGCCTAGCTCGCTTGGAGGTCCCTGCCCCCATGGATAGGTCGGACTCTCCGACAGAGACGGATGATTCCATTTGGGTCTGCTTCGAGGCTATATACCTCGCCCTTTAGGTGGCTGCTAGCCGTGCAAACTCTTTGGCACTTTGCTCGGCTAGGACTTGGCCTCCAGCTCTTCCATCTCCTTGCATGCAGCCTGCACTGTCATGCGTAGCCTAAGAAGGCTCAGTTTGATCTGCTACGCTCTCACCTCACGTCTCAACACGACTCATGGTTGAGGTACGATAATTCCACGTACGTTTTAAGTGGTGTTCAACGCCAGGATAAGGTATTATACTAAAGACCGTATACGTTAAATTTCGCAAACTTTTCTTTCAGTTTAGATTTTCAATAATAACTGAAACGTTTCATTTATATGACTGCTGAAATTTTCCGCATTATTTCGTGGTACATTTTTGTGACAGTCAAGCGCTGGTGAAATGATTTGCAAACACAATACCCGGTACTTTTCGGTAGTTTTAGATTTTTGGCAAGATTGCCTACCGATAAATTTGAATTTTGCTGCCGTTTTTACGAAATGCGTTTGCGCAATTCCACTTGATTCAACGCCATTTTACTGAATGTGACAAGAATGTGAACATTTTGTACCACGCAATAAAGTGGACAATTTTAGCTGTCATATAAGTGAATCGTTTCAGCGATCCGTGAAATAATTCAATATCTACACTGGAAGAAAAGTGTCCGAAATTTAACGTGGACAGGCTTTATGAAAAAACTAACACAAGTTTGAGAGTGTCGCAATAACTATCGACTCTCTCTTTAAGCTCAAATCTGATGCCAAGGTGGTTGATATTCACTTAGAAGAACTATAAGATATCAGTGTAATCCGTTCCAAAATGACGTTGGTAAGTGCAAGTCCTTGGATGAAATTATTGATTTTATATTTTCGTTTCAATATGAGCTTTCTTCATTTTGTGTGTGTTTAAGGAAAAGCACCTGATGCATCATATATACAATATCCCATGCTTGTATTCAGAACGCGAGATTTGGCATAAATTTAAGAGTTATTTCAGTTTTTTTTGTCTGAATTTTAATTCTTTCAATCCGCTAACATGTCATGTCACCTTAGCTTCCAGAAAAAAAAATTTTTTCCTGAACTTTGTTACTTTATAAACTTCTGATAAACCCCATCCTGAAGGACGAGGAAGATTAATTGGGAATGTATTCTTCAAAATTTCCTTAAAATTATGTCTAAATTTCATGGAAGTTACTTCCAGAACTTCTGAGAAGTTTTCTTCTGAACTTCAGTGAAGTTTTCTCCTGAAGTTCGGGGAAGTTTGTTCCTGAATTTCTGATAAATTCTTGCGTGAACTACTAGGAAGTACACCCGTTACTTTTGGAAAGTTTCATCCTGTTGTTTTTTCTGAGAAGTATCAACCTGAACCTTTGAGAATTCTTAAATTTCGAGAAAGCCTCATTCCGAAATTCTGGAATGTTTGAATCTGAACTTCAGGAAAGGTCTCTAGAATTTCTGCATAGTTCAAAGTAAACTTTTGGAGAGTTTCCTTCGGGAATTCTGGGAAGTCCTCTTCTGAACTTCAGAGAAGTTCTTTTCTGATTTTTTTTTAGAAATTCCTTCTAAAGTGCCCTAGAGAGTTGTTTCTTTCTGTTTTTCGGGGAAGTTATTTCCTGAGCATATTCTGTCTACACCGGTAAGAAGTCTCATCCTCAACTCCGAGGAACATTTCATCTTAACTTTGGGAAAGATATTTCCAGAATATCTAGGAAAGTTCCCTTAAAGTTGTTGGAAGTTTCTTCCAGAACTTTTGAAAAGTCCTGAACTTATGAGAAATTCGCTTCTGAATTTTGGAGAAATATTCTCCTGAATTTCTGAGAAATTCTTGCTCGAACTGCTACTAGGAAGTACCTTCTATGCTTCTGTTTCTTTCTGTTCTTTGGAGAGGTTTTTTTTTCTTGAACTTCGAAAAATCTTCTTCTAAAATTCTGAAATGTTCTCTTATGTACTTTGGGGAAGCTCTCTAGCATTTCTGGGAAGTTGAAACTAAACTTTTGGAACATTTATTCTGGAGATTGTGAGGAGTCCATCCCTGAATTTCTAGGACTTTGTGGAAGATTGTTCTTGAGTTTTGGAGAAATTTTTGGTAGGAAGTTTTTTCATGACCTTCATGGTTGGAATCTTAAATTTCTGGAAAGAGTTCGAGAACCTCAGGAAAGTAACTATAAATTAGAAGAAAAATTAGTAGTCGAGTTATTAGTACGATACACTGAAGAAGTCTGCATATTGTAGACGAAATACGCGTATCTGTCGAAGATAAGCAAAAGTAGTTGGAATAAAATGGAGATTACTAATTTTTCTTCTAATTTATAGTTACAGGTATTCCACTAAACAGCTCAAACCCTCTAGGACTCAGGAAAGTTCCAAATTTCTATGAAGTCCTCTTCCCCAAACTTCTTCCCCGAAGCTCTGATAAGTTCTTCCCTGTTTTTTGAGGAAGTTGTCTCCTGAACATCTTGGATGTATCTTTCTGAAGCTCGGGAAGTCTCGTTTTAAGTTTTCTAGAATGTTGATCTCTTCGGGGATGTTTATCCCTAAATCCCTGGGACATTTCTGCTTTCACTACTAACAAGTGCTTTCTATACTCCTGAGAAAATCTGTATGAACTTATTTTTTTTTCTATTCTAAGCAGTCTATTTTTTTTTCTCAGAAGTCTCTTCCTGAATATCTAAAAAGTATCTCTACAGAAAGTCTCGGCCTAAATTTGTAAAATGTGCCCTAAATTCTGAGTAGTTTTTTTTTCTCTTCTTCTTGATATCTAGGACTTATTCTATAAACCACTTAACTTGAAAGTAAATCGCAAATCCCAAGTGCAAATCATTTCATGTCCTTGAAAAACTTATGGAAAAAAAATCGGAGCTCTAAGATTAATTTAAAAAAACTCATCTCTTTTACTGTTGTTCAGAGTCTCCGTTCACCGACTGCTCAAGACCAGTTAGGTGCAATTTTAGGATCACAAAAGAAATAAAGTTCGATTCAAAATAAATTTGGACGCATTGAAGTGATTATAACTCACGAACTAAATAACATACATGGTTGGTTCAAACAAAAGGATATTTATTCAGCTTTCAAACGATATATAACATGTTATTACATTTCACCGAACTGTCGCACTTTACTTGTGATCGATACCATCATGATCTGCACAGTCGCTTGTTTTACATTTGTCACTTCTTCACCTCGAAGTTTTCGCTTGACAATTGCCCAATATTATTCGATCGGTCTGAACTCAGGGAAATTCGGAGGATTGATCTCCTTGGCGACGAAATTAACATTGTTTGCAGCATACCAATCTAGTACCTCCTTAGAGTAATGGCAGCTGGTTAGACTCGGCCGAAACATAACGTTGGTCTTGTGTTACCAAATGAAGGGTAAAATCTGCTTTTCAGCCACTCTTTAATGTAAACCTTCGACATAATTGCGTGAGATGTGATGAAAAGCTTGGTTTTAAGGCCACAACTGCAGAATCCTTGCCAAATCATTAGTTTCCGAGCAGACTTATCAGCAAAAACCAATTTATACCTAGAAAGAACATCCCCACGACCAGTTGCCTAGTAAAATTTTCGTCCGGGGAGTTGTTTATAATCCATTTTGACATATGTTTCGTGATCTATTAAAATACAGCATTAAAATTTCGTCAAAACTCGTTCGTATAGAAATCGTGCTCGCATTTTGGGCACTAAATTTTGTTTCAGGGAGCGATCTGGATGATAACTGGCAAAAAAAGACTTATATCCTTCTCTTGAAAGGATGCTACGCACTGCACAGTGGGAAAAAATTACATGAATCGTGAAAGAGTTCGATGATTCAGCTCCAAGTAGCACTAGGTTGAACAATAGCATTTTTATGTAAAAATTCCTGGGGAATTGAATGAAAGGGGTTCCCCTATCTCTCAAATTCAGTGGACGGAAATATTGGGCTTATTTTACCCCAATTCTCCCGTATTTTCCAATAATGCCCAGTAATCTATGCTTGGAGGGGCCTGCGGTAGACAAAATAAGCCTATTCTAATGTAGAATTTCCCTATGAATCGAATGAAGGTGGTTTTCAGCCACCACGCGGGTCGGGTAACGGAGATATTGCTGATTTTACCCCACTTCCCCCATGTTTTCGAATATTGATAATTAATCTATGGTCGGAGGGTCTGCGGTAGTCAAAATAGGCCTATTCTTATGTATAAATTCCCATGCTTTTAGCCACCACACGGGTCGGATAACGAAGATATTGAGCTTATTTTGCTCCAATTCCCTGTATTTTCGAATATTACTGATTAACCTATGCTCAAAGGGGTCTGCCGTAGTTAAAATAGGCCTATTCTTAAATATCGATAGAAATCTAATGGAGGTTGTTGTAGCCACCGCACGAGTCGGAAAACGGAGATATTGCTGATTTTACCCCACTTCCCCATGTTTTTGGAATATTGCCCATTTATCCATAAGCTTTTTGGATGTCTTTGGAATAAAACAAGTTAACCGAGCCCTTTCGGACCATCACAAAAAAGAATGTTATCCATTACCATCAGATAATTCATCTTCACTCAAAGCTGTCGCTCATCTTCACTATATTCGCCATCGTTTTCGCTAGATTGGGAAGTATTTTCGTGTTCCTGTTCGTCAGATACACAGAACTGTAGCATCTGCGCTTTGAACTCTTGATTTGACCGATAGATACCGATCTTGGGTTCAGATCAAGTCAAAGCTTCTCTCATCATACCAGTAAGGTTATCCTCCGCAGAAATTTTCCGTGCAAAGTGCAATCGGGAGAACTTGTGTCGCTTGTGACTTGTTTCTCCAGCCTGCTCGTTGACAAAGTTCATCTTAAATGGCTAGAAATATCGAAACATTTATTAGCATAACAATAGGCCTATTTTAACTACCGCAGACCTTTCCGAGTACAGATTAAACAGAAAAATTCAAAAAAAAGAGAATTGGCGCAAAACAAGCCAAATATATCTGGTTCCCGTCTCCTACTGTGACTGCAATCACTTTCATTCGATTCCTAGAGACATTTTACATAAGAATAGGCCTATTTTGATTGCCGCAGACCCTTCCGACCATAGATTAATGAACAATATTCGATAACATGGGGGAAGTGGGGTAAAATCAGCAATATCTCCGTTACCCGACCCGTGCGGTGGCTTAAAAGCCATCTCCATTGTTTCCTATGGAAATTCTACATTAGAATTGGCCTGTTTTGACTACCGCAGACCCCTCCGACCTTAGATTAATGAACAATATTCGAAAAATGAGGGAATTGGGGTAAAACCAGCAATATCTCTGTTACCCAATACATGCGGTGGCTGCAACTACCTTCATTCAATGTTAAGGGAAATTATACATAAGAATAGGCCTATTTTGTCTACCGCAGACCCCTCCAAGCATAGATTACTGAGCATTATTCGAAAATACGGGGGAATTTGGTAAAATCAGTCCAATATCTTCGTCCACTGAATTTTGCGGCAAGTGGGACCCCTTCCATTCAGTTTCTTAGTAATTTTCACATAAAAAATGCTATTGTTCACTAACCTTGTACTACTTGGAGCTGAATTATCGAATTCCTTCGCGATTCATGTACTGTTTTCCCACTGTGCACTGTGGAAAAGTTGGAATCGTATTTATTTGCCAAATCACACCTGGGTGGCCTTTCACGTACCTCAACACCTTTCTCCTCAACTCTTTGTCCCTAGTGCCATTTTTGCGATAGATGTGCAGTGCTCTATCCACACTCAGAGGATCCTTGTAACGTTTGATTACAAGATACACCGTTGACTTTGGGAATTTTAACACTTTTTGAGGCAGACCACGATGGGTTCTCTAGATGTTTGTGCACAATTAATTTTCTTTGCGATCAATCGAGAATAACTTTTCACCAATTTCTTTGTTAATGAAACATCAACAAATGCCTGTGAAACGTTTCTCGGCCCAACCACCAGGGACGCGGTGGTTTATTAAACCGTGCGTCCAGATTTACTTTGAATCGAGCTTTAATCATATATTGACCATACACTTAAAGTTTCAAGGCAGCACTGTACTGATTAGTCATTTATTGCAAAATTAACAAGATATTTGACGAATTTCCAAACAGCCAATTCCCTTATCAAGCAATCATGATATTCAAAATTGCGTAACGCATTTTCCTCGGTGCCATCCATCACTGCTAGCGCCCTTAACAGGTTTCCTGCGCAGAAATCGACCTTTCCGATGATCGTTCCCTTCGAATGCACTCGCCAGCTCTCCCTCCCAATCGCCCCCATTTGCCAGCCATCGAGTTTTTCACTCCGACTGCTCATGTTTCATTTTATCGCAATTAATTTATTCAAATGATTTTCGAATTAATTGCCTACGCTTATTCAAATCAATTTCAATTAATAATGTCCGAGCGGGGCGGCTGCCGTTGATCGACTTTGACTAATATGGGACCTTCGATCGAATTAGTCGGTTGGCAGCTGCTGCGTTCGGTTCGGCAATTTGTCACAGGGGGGATAGATGGGGAGATTTATTTGTATCGGTGTCAAACAGTAGACGAGAGAGGAGTCGAGAGAGGACGATAACGGGATCAAATCGTATGGTAATGGAATTCTGTGCGCTGGGAACGAAGACGATGAGGACAACGACGACGACGACGCATTCTTCCGAGATTTATCGCCATACATTAGAATAGATTAAGTTGAGTTGAGAACATGATTTTTTATTCATGCCATCTGCGAGCTCTGGTTGGCTTTGTTTTTTTTTTGCTTCAGTTGAGAAGACTGGATGCTGATTTATTAAATACAAATTGTTGTCAGGTAGGGGATTCATTATAATTTCTTCATACCGTTGGTTGTTTTGGTTCGGTTTTTATTTCTGTTCAGCTGGAAACACCGATGCATTGTGCAGAGCTTGGTGAATATTGATATTTGATCAAGACTGTAAACTAGGTCAATTGGATGCATGGCCGAAAAAATAAGACGACTTTCGGCCTTATCGGCCATATATCATGAGCATTATACTTTTTTGTATCGTTCCGTTGTAGGATTTTAAAGGATCTTAAAAAAGTCCCCTTGAATTTTCATAAAGACCTGAATAGTTTGCCATGAAATATTGTATCATGAAGAAGCTATATTTTTTGGATCCATTATTAGGCTTCTTTAAACTTATTAATTTCCATAATCAGCAGGTCTTCAATATGTTCACTAAATTTGGAACCTAATCAGAAATTCAAGTGAGTCTTTAATTTTGGAGACACGTTAGGGAATATCAGAATCTGGGGAAAATTGTGAAATTTCAATAAACATTCATACAACTTCACTGTTCGAAATTAACCTCCGACCTACTGTTAAAACTCAAAATAGGCAACATCGAAGTCTGATACATCCTGGTTCAACCTCAACATTTCGACAAAAGCTACCCTGGCTAACTACAAACAGTAAACGCAATTAACGACCCTGACCCAGTGCGGAGGCCCCCAGCAGAACCCCGACCGGGGCCAAATGCTTCAACCATAACCTTGATAACTCTTCCCCCACCCACTGTGCCTCGGAAATCGGCGATCCTACTGGCCTAGATTTCGGACGTTCCATCATCAGCCCACCCCGAAAGATCGACCAAGGCGAAATCAAAACAAATTATGGCCACCCACTCCTGTCCTCGCCTTCGAATTCGATGCATGGTGGAAGCAGCCGGACTCACATTTGTATGCACACGTGAAAAACGTTATGCCATTAGTACAAAGTAGAGGAAGATGCGATTCGCCGCTCTCATTTTCATCTATCGCGGCTCCGACACTATTCGAGCTCGAGCTGAACGAGAAAGATTGAGAGATAGACGACGAACCCGTTCTTCCAAGGGGCTTCTATTCCCCCACCCCCAAACCTCTGCTTGCAAATCTTCTCTATTATTTCACTTTTCTCCGCATAAATATGAAAGCAATGGGTATTGAAACGCAGCGTCCCGTGAATTAGCGGGAATGCGACGACGACGACGACGACTGGCAACCCAATTCGAATTGCTTAGGTAACAGTTTCCTTTGTCCGGGTGATGAAATTCAGTGCGGGTTTATCGTCGGAGCAAATTACCGTGGTTTAGGAAGGGTGATAGAAGTGGTGGAATTTCAGAAACATTTTCACCCGCTGTTGAACGTGGCTGGAAGCATGTTTCGAAAAGGTTTTGAATTGTTCGATAAGTTTTACACGAGTGTTTTTGGATTCAGTTAACTTTTCAAATATTTGCGAGTATCGGTTTGATCACAAACACTATTGACTGTGATTATCAGTCCCAGCATTACTCTTAAAAGCATCCACGAAACTAATATTTTTAATAAAAACATCAATTGAAGTCTCGCTATCGTCTTCATTTAGTACTCAATATAAACTTTGAAGTTCACAGAAAGTACATGAAACACTCCACCTGAACTTGAAAGTTCACGGGTAGGCACGATTGCCAGCCAAAATGCGCCCTTCGTATTTCTCTGTTGGTGTCGTTATCGGCGGTCACCAATGAGCCCAGATACACGAATTCGTCTTCATCACCGTTTGGCTAGAACTTTTTGTCTCGGGCAGCATTGGCATCAGAACATTTCGAAACATTGGTATGAAATACCTCACGTGTATCTCTAGCAGATAAGTTGGACTTGAAGGTCCATCGGAATATCTCTATTGCCATTCATCGATGAACTCAGTTCAAAAATAGTTCTCGGATGATTACAGTACGGCAGGATTCATCCAACCTCAAGCTCCAGTGATCTATCGTACCCAAGATCTCAGACGGGACATTACTGTTGCCGAAGCTTCAGCACCATTGTTGATGACGTGGACTTCAGATGGAATTCAATCAAATGTGCCTTCTTCTATCCTCAATTAACTGGGATGACATGTTCCATTACTTGGAAAGTTTATAGTTCAACTATTGTTCTCTTCGCCATAGAATAGTTTACACCAAACATAATCTGGAAAACTGCGATTTATCCTCCTGGTCATTTGGTATTCTCAAGTGTCTTGAAGATCCGCTATTAAACAATTCTCAAAGAACCGTAATTCCTACACATAATCATAAATAATGCAATAACAGATACAAACAGCAAGGATTTGTTTTGTAGCTATTTGCAGCAAACTCAAGGAAATATAAAACTTCGAAAATGTTGGTCTCACAACGAGGAACAGCGGAAGGAGATAGGGCTACCTCATCAGGGAACAGTTCTCAACAGTTTTCACAGATGAACCGCTTTACCAGTTGTCCGATGCTGTAGCCAATGTACCCCAATGTTCTGCCATCAATTACCTAACCTTACCAATTAGACCACGATCGGACTGTATACATAAGTTGTTTCCTGCCTTCAATTTAGTCCATCACTGCACCTCACCAGCCTCGCAGTCTGCGAAGGGTCCGCAGGTCGCCTACAACTTGGTCGATCCACCTTATTCGTTTCACGACTCCTCTTCTTCTTCTTCTTCTTCTTCTTGTACCCGTCGATTATTTTCCGAGAATCATTTTAACTGAGCTGTCGTCTGACATTCTTACGACATGTCCAGCCCATTGTAGTCGCAACACCTTTCGTTCAAAGACACCAAGGGTGCGTTGATCTTCCCCAACCAATGTCCATGTATCGTGGCCGAAGAGGACCATTGGTCTGATTAGTGCCTTGTAGATGGTTAATTTGTAGTTCGATCGAACTTTGTCCGATCTTAGCGTCCTTTGGAGTTCAAAGTAGAAACTGATTGCCAGCCATAATGCGTCACTTTATCTCTCTGCTATTGTCGTCATTGGCGGTCACCAATGAGCCGAGATACACGAATTCATCTACCGCTTCGATTCCATTACCGTCGATCTGAGCTCGTATTGGGATTATCAACCATAACTGGTCTTGAACGATTGTGTCGTAAACTGATGTGAAATCGATAATAAGATGATCTACAACTTGAAGGTTGCTCTGTTGAATTCTTGTAAACATCATACACATCACTATGTAAACTTCTATCGTAGGCAGTTTCACGCGTAGTTATAAGTTTTCTCCGTCATATTTCTGAAATATGTCAGTTGGTTCTGTCAAATGGAGCGTTGCGAGCCTCTGCGTCTTGTCCCAGCCAGATTTGAGACGAACAGTATTTTGGCTGGGTTGTTTCCCGAGATCCTTAAGACATGCACAGCCCATCGCATCCTGCCAACTTTTGCCACTCTTGCCAGGTGATTTGAATAATCATTGTATGGTGGTTTGAGAAACCACTCCCTCTGAAAGGAGGGTCCTACGTAAATGAAATACAACTTTCTACCAAAAATGAGAATTATCCAGGATACTTAAACACTAAACGTGCATTCTCGGGTAAGAAGCATGTTTTGATAGAAGTTTGAACCTGCTTATTCAAGAAAAAACACATTCCGAAAAACTATAAAAGTGCCAGTTACATAAAATTCCTTCATTTGAGTTGAAAGCGTAACAGCGCACGCACCGGGTTCAGCTAGTTTAAAATGTTTATAACTTATTTTCGATACACTGCTTACTTTTATTGCACCCAGTGGGAGAAGAAGGCGATGAAATCTCTTGAGATTGTGAAGCAGTGTGAATCATCTTCCCAGTTGAATATAATAATTTCCAAAAGTTGAACAACTTTTTCTATGAATCAGGATCGTTCCATGGCACTTAACATAAGGCCAACTAAAATCAGCTTTGTGAAACTTTTTTGAAACTTACTTCACACAACCACGGGCCCTTGAAGAAATGAAGTGAATTTATACGAACAATAAAAATTTATCCAATTTTCGAACAACTCTGCGGTTATGTCAAGAATGAAGTGTGATCATCCAATTAACATAAATAGGTGGTATAGATTCTTGAGTTCCTTAGTTGCCAGCTGGTGATTTGATGAGATTCGATCATTCAAAATCGAGAAAGCATGGAGCGCAATTTAACAATTATTCGCTTTATTGGATTTTTAGAATGGTCGAATCTTACAAAATAACTGAAAAGGTAAAAACTGTAAAATTTAAAACAGTTAAAATAACTGAAAAGGTTTCAATATAAGTTTTAACTTATATAAACGATTAGAGCGCTTAGAACTGAATTTTCATAACTGACTTTTTGCGTCGTGGTTTGCGATATTGTGACTTCCGACTTAGTAAAGTATAAGTCTTACGGCCGCTCCTAAATTTGCGTCATATTTTCTAAAGTGTGCTTAACGCCTCCATCACATGGGACAGAGTTACTGTAATATAATCATTTAACCCTCCATCACGTTCAACCGCTTTTGGTCCAAATAAATCATTCATCTTCGGCGATAAATTTTCAGGACAACATTCCCGCCTGAACCGGTTTGCAACAACATCACAACAACGCCTGAACGAGGTGTTGTTTTTCAGAAATGATTTCGGTTCTAAAATGAGCCAATGAGCTAGACTGGGCGTGAAACCTGAATAGCCGGCTCATCGTCCACGGCAGCAGCATCAGCAGCTCACCGGACCGTGCATCCTTGCGGGATTCGCTTCTCAGCATCCCGATCATTATCGGTGCGGCAAGATCCACCATACATAAGTCCCCTGAGCAAAACTGTCCAATCAAAAAATGCCTCATTTCCTCGGCCAAGATAAACGCTTTTACGATGCATCTTGAAGAACACACACACACACACCTGATCGTTCGGCAACGTTCCTCATTCAGAACGAAGGTACGCGGATCATCAGGCCAGCACCCGCAATCAGGTTTGACTTGTTGCATTCATCAGTTCAATCAAAGCACCGACCGATCCGATCCGATCAGGCGGCGAAGATCCCATTCTCGTAAAAACATTGCTTCGTTTTCCCGGCCGAGGTGTTTTTGTACGCCATCGTGGTGGTTTTTAATGAGCCGCAGTTGGTTCGTGCCGTGCCGTGCCAGTACCGACGTAATGCAGAGACTCTTTGCTCAAAGGTGGTTGACTGATATGAACTGCAGTTGATGGTCATTTGATGCTCCGGCGGCAGCAGTTCATCACTCAGCTGACCAACCGTAAGATTTCTTTATTCGCATGGAGCAGGTCGAAAAGTCAAAGAAGCGAGTTTTGGTTCTTGTTGAACATGTTACAACTCAATGTAGTAGCATCCCTGACGTTACCGTCTTAACCCTGGTTTAACGATCCCCATCATCATTTACATTACAGCGAAGTGATGTCCTCCGCTAGCACAAGGTTCAGCTGACCCCATTTTGCGAACAAGTAGCTCATCGTGTAAGAAACGACGATGGCCTTCCATTACACAACCTGTGGTAGAGTGTCTCGCAGTTTCATAGCTCTGTGGAACGGCGGCGCGTGCGCAGCACTCGATGCTCATCTAGCCGGGGTTGTATTGGAAGCTGAACAACCATGGATTAAAAACAGTTGCTGTCCAGTGCGAGTGACTGGAATGAATTTGGGATGAAAAACTGTTTAATCCGGTTGTTCAGTTTCCTCCAGCCACAACCCCGGCTAGAGCGAGTGAATGGAGTGTTGTGCACGCGCCGTTCCAGACAGGTTTTGCGGAGAAATTGCAAGACACTCTACTACAGGTTGTGTAATGGAAGGCCATCGTCGTCTTACACGATGAGCTACTTGTTCGTAAAATGGGGTCAGCTGAACCTTGTGCTTGCGAAGGACATCACTTCGCTGTAATGTAAATGACATTTGGGGATCGTTAAACCCAGGGCTACACTTGTAACGCCGTGGTCGTTACCACGGCTAATGAGTTGTAATAACATGTTCAACAAGAACCAAAAACTCTCGCTTTCTTGGACTCTTCGGACTCAGCCCATACAAACAAAGAAATCTATGCTGGTAAGTCGACGATGAACTGCCAGCCGCCGGAGCACATCAAATGACCATCAACTGCAGTTCATATCAGTCAAATCAATCTTGAGCAAAGAGTTCCTGCAGTGTCGGCACTCGGCACGGCACGGCACGAACCAATCGAGGCTCATTAAAACGTATCGAATAGATGGTACAAAAACACCTCGGTCGGGAAAAAGAAGCAATGTTTTTACGAGAATGGGATCCTTTTTGCCGCCCGGATCGGATCGGTGGTCGGTGCTTTGATTGAACCTGAGAATGCAACAAGTCAAACCTGATTGCGGGTGCTGGCCTGATGTTCCGCGTACCTCATTCTGAATGAGGAACGTGCGAACGATCAGGGTGTGTGTGTGTGTGTGTGTGTTCTTCAAGATGCATCGTAAAGCGTTTATCTTGATGAGAAATGAGCATTTTTTGATTGACAGTTTTGCTCAGGGGACTTATGTATGGTGGATCTTGCCGCACCGATAATGATCGGGATGCGGAGAAGCGAATCCGCAAGGATGACGCTCCGTGAGTTGCTGATGCTGATGCTTCTGCTGCTGTTGATGATGAGTCGGTTATTCAGGTTTCACGCCCAGTCTAGTCATTGGGTTTATTTTTAGAACTGAAATCATTTCTGAAAACAATACCTCGTTCAAGGTTGTTGTGGTGTTGAGGGATGAGTGCATGAGGGAGAATCCTGTTCGGAAAATTTATCGCCGAAGATGAATGATTTATTAGACTAAAAGCGGTAGAACAGTGGAGGGTGAAATGATTATATTATAATTACTCTATCCCATGTGATTGAAGTGTTTTTCGTGGAATATGTGTGAAGTACAACTAGCTGTGAAAATTGACCTCCTGTAATGAACTACACACTTACAAAATATAACGTAAATTTAGGAGCAGCCGTCAGACTTATATTTACGACTATAATCAAAATGACAGAAAAAAAAACTATATGGTATAATATTTGCAGGCCACGACTTAAATGTCAGTTATGAAAATAAAGTTCTAAGCGGTTGAGTTGTAAGTATAAGTTTAAATACTTTATCTGCTTTGTTCAATTTAGAATTATCAAATCTTACAAAATAACTGAAGAGGTTAAAATATGGCTCTAAAGATTTCAGTACTACTATTTAGTGAGGTATAACAGTAAGTTTTTGAAAGAAACGCAAAACTGTTCCGAAAAAATTATAAATTTTCAACTATAAAATGAGAAAAAGATTAATAATTTCCATGTTATTCCAACTACCTTAATAGCTTATCTTGAAAGAAACGCGTATTTCGTCTGCAATGTGCAAATTTCTTCAATGTCGTGTACTAATACTCGTCTGAACAGTCGAGAACGCGTATCTGTCAAGATGAACAATAAAGATAATTTGAATTAAATGGACATTACTAAGTTTTCTTCTCATTTTATAGTTACAGGTGTTCCACCAAAAGCTCACACTCATCTAGATTTATATTTTTTTTTTTCGTCGTTCATTCAAATATTGAAGCATCACATCGAAAGATTCTATTAATTTGCAGAAGAGTCCCTAATTTCTCGTGATTTTGTTTTGTGAATTTGGTTTCAAAGAAGTTTCACTAATCAGATTATAGTTGGCCTATTACTTAGTGCCCCATAGCGATCCTGTTTCATGAAAAAAATGTTCATCTTTTGAAAATTACACACTGCGGCACAATCTCAAGAAATTTCACTGCCTTTTTCTCCAACTGATTGCGAGTGTATCGAAAATAAGTTATAAACATTTACAAATTTAATCCAACCTAATAAAATTCACAAATTTTTAATGCAATGTATTTTATAACAGCTTAACATGTTTAAATATCAATAATTCTAACGAATTAAAAAGATAACTGATTTCAATAATATGATCGTGCTTTAGTTTTTATTCTGTTCAAGTTCCATACAGTGGTTTTTGTATTTTGTAGACGCTGCTGGCCACTTTTTCTTGAAGTCTGAAGTCAAAGTACTTGCCTTTTTTAAGGTTCCGCTTGACGATTGCCCGGTAGCGTTCGATCGGTTGCAGTTAGGGACAGTTTGATGGGTTGATATGTTTCTGTTTCCTCTATGTCTTCAAATTATTTCTTTTCTCGGATCCGCTGGATGCTGGTCCTATATTTCTTGGTCACGAGTAAAGGCTGATTTGTTCTTTTGAATACAAACAACGACCTTGTGATCCAATTTGAAAATGCTGGAACCGAATTTTCGACCAGTTCTCGGCAACATCCTGAGGGGGGTACAACATAGCTCATAAGTGTACAACGTGAAGGCGATATGCGTATATTAGTTCATTTGACTCCATGCAAAGTGTACGCATGTCGTCTCCACTTTATTCTCATCTATCATATGCGGTCTTTTCGAAACTGAGATCTTTTGATACGTCTTGTAACAAGTATGTAGATTTTTTATTTCGTACGTCAAGTTCAATCCATTACATTTTGTGAAAAACTGTAATACTGAAGAAACTGAAATAAACTACTTGTCA
>JASCZW010003552.1:0-27191 GCA_034211315.2 Aedes japonicus
AAATGTCTATTTCTCGGGTGAGCAGCATGTTCTGATAGAAGTTTGAACCCCTTTTTAGTCAAGAATGCGGGAGCTTGAGTTACTCTCAGTGCTACATTATGCACAAGAATTAATCTAAGGTTATGCAAGAGAAAATGACGTTCATGCTGACAGGATTCGGCGTAGTTTGAAAATAAATGTTTTGTCTATGAAACGGCAACCATAGTAGAAGTAGCGTAGATTGGCCGAGATGACACACCATTCAGTCTGACCTGATAGGCCCGATTTGAGAGGTACGTGCGCAGTAGATTGATGGTAGCGTCAGACAGTCCGTAGGCCTTACACTTCTCAAGTAAGAGAGAGAGAGAGAGAGAGTGTGGGACTTTATCAAACGATTTGGACACATCGAAGTATACCGCACCTGACCGCCACCATCCAGTACATCGTTAAACTTCTGCACCGTCTCTAACCGATTTGTTAGAGTCGATCGATTCTTAAAGAACCCATCCTGACTGGGGTGCATGAACTTCAGCATATGGCTCTGAAGTTGATCCTTGAGAATCCTTTCCCCAACTTGGCCAAACCCATTTTCCACCACCACTCCACGATAATTTTCCAGGTTCGTTGCATCGCCATCTTTCAATATCGCAGTCATATTTCCAAGTTTCCACCGCACGGGATATCGCTGCAATGATACCATTCTGTTGAATATAAGAGCAAGTGGTGTCGAGAGAGAGCGAGCAGATCGCTTCAAAAAGACATTAGAAATCCCATCAGGTCCCATCCCTTTGTCTTCTTTCAGGGAACTCAACACACGAAAGACGTCTTCGTCGGTTACCGTCCTGAATGGGAAGTGTCAAAATAGAAAAGTGAACATATAACTACATAAGTTGCCAGCAAAATGAAGACTGTACATTTAGTCATTTCCTTTAGATTAAAAGAAGAAGTCTAAAAGTGAATTGCGGAATATCCACCTGTATCACGCCTGACGTAGTGCCTTTATATAAACGTCTTACGACGTGGCACCAATAAAAATGAGCAGAATATGTGATACTTTTACTACTGATGAAAATCTTGGTCTCACATGTAGGTCTTCAGCATGAGATCTCACCATCGGCAAGGTGACAAATTTAACTTATGAGAGTATTTTTCAATTCAGACGATAATGTGATAAAAGTGGGTAACCATCCAAAACTGTTCAATTAATAGGCTATATAATACTTCTTCTTATCCAATCCGTATTGTTTTCATTTGCTCTCCAGTTATGCACGCTCAGTCTAAATTTCTAGGATCGGTACAGAATGACACACCAGCTGATCAGGCAGTATCAGTAGTTTTGACACATTGTTACTTATTTCATTTAATCAAATTTGATTGATGGTGGATCTGTTTTTGAGAGCTCGATGAAACATTGAGGGTTATTCGCGTGAAAAACGCCACTTCGACTCTCTGAATAATCCTAAATATCCACGTCATAAAATCGAAATTTGTGGCCCTCCAGAATATAAGTCGGCTGTCTCTCCTTTCTCTTTATGCATTATAAAGCATTGGTGGAAGAAATAAACTTTCCAATATACTACCGATTGAGACTTAGGGCTTCAAATATCCCATCTACTCCTACTATTAAAACAGAAACTAACTTCTCCTCCACCAGCAAGTCGTGGACTTCCCTCCGACATACACCAGCATCGCGTAACCGAGAGAACTTCCTCTACATTGCCACTCATTGATCAAATCAGCACGCCTTTTCCTTTTCCGGGGTGTTTTCCCACGCCTGTCGTCCCGGTCGGTGGTTTGGCGGTCGTTTAGACGAAACCTCTCTCTAACGCATCCCTGTGAGTGGACACGAGTTTCCTCTCGATGTGATGCGGCTTGACACTCCGAAAGTGATATATTAAGTGGCTGCTGCTGCTGCTGCTTCTGCTCTCGTGCTCGCCCGATATGAATAAATTTCCCCCGAAGCTGCATCGTCGTCAAAATTTATTAGAATAATAAAAACCTGTCACACACGCGTGAGCGAACCCTGCCCTATCCTGGCCTACTACTGAGTGGAAATTTATGTGGCAAATCGAGATTTTCCACTGCTTTGCTCAAAAGCCATTGGCTTGTTCGAAAAGTTTGCCAAGTGATTTGATGGGTCCTCGTGGGGCTTTTGATATGTAAATTTGTGGAATATTTTCCAGTTTCGGTCAGCATGGGACAGCTACTTCCGCGAAAGCTGTCGGATCGGGTCAGTTTCTCGGTCCGAAATGAGAGACCAAAGGAAAAAAAAAATGAAAATGGGTTACTTCTCTACCTGACCCTAGGCTAGCCAAAAAAAAACCATGAACCGAACTGCTGAAATGGATTGGAACGGTGGGACCTTTTTCAGTCGCTTCAATCCCTCCCGCGGGGTTTGGATGTTTTAGGTGTTTTTTCTTCTTCTTTCTTTCGTGGGTCCCGTCTGTTGAGGTTGAGCAAAATTACGATATCATTCACTCAATAGATTCTGCTTCCATTTAGGTTGCGCTTACTATTGACTTGGTCCGCGCGTGGGAAAACATGACACGTTTCGACCAGCAGCCGTGGCTGGATTCGCCTTGGGTTGTTTGAGTGAAACGGCGCGATTGGTGGGAAGTGCTAAAGAAATTACCTCTGTAAGCACCCCGAGGCACCGAGGGGAATCTCTAATAAGGTTAATATAAACAGAATGGACCGGTGGAAGCTGGAAAACGTCCATTCAGCCGTGTTGGTGTTTATGGGTTCGGAAAAAGCTGTGAAAGTTGAAATTTTAAATCAGTTCATTTTTATGCATGCGTCTGTTCGTGGAATTAAGAAGAAAATGTTCATCTCATCCTTCTCCCAAGTGAAGCACTTCGCTTGAGCATGAAAGAAATTTTCAAGAGCACCTGAAAACTCAATTTCCTTATCTTATGTTCATACCTCAAGCCCATATCCTCTCTCCAGGCCCCCTCGTTTCCCTTAACGATCACAAATGGAGCGTTCTAATCCCGTAAACCGCGTCAGGCTCGATATTCTGCTCCTATGAAGAGCTTCTAAAACCCAAGAAGAGAAAAAAAACTTTCTACTCCTACTTATTGCTAACTTGCGTCGTCACTCACACACACTCACACACACATTCAGCAGAAGATGTAGAAGTCTATTTGGAAAGTCTTGAGCATGTGAGCTAATATTTGATTTTGTTCAGCTTTCTTCTCGGTAGCATCGGCACCACCAGCAGCAGCAACATGCAAACTAGTATAGCCATCCTTAGCCGAGCTCGGATCTTTGAAGAAGTAGGGCGGATGAGGGGAGGGAGTAGAAAAAAAATGGAATTTCAATTTCCAAATGGATAGATGCCGAAGCAGATTCTTGGGTGCTCTCTCGCCGTCGGAAGCTTCGGAACTGGGTCTTTTATCTGCTCGGTGCGACGGATCTTCCCTCCCAGAAGCTTTCAGCAAAATCCACAGCCGGTCGTGAGTCAACTGAAATGGAAAATCTAACAATCGACACACCGCCGGTCAACCCATTGACAGCGATAATCCCTGAGCTAAGCCTTTTCCCGAACTGCTTTCCCAGGAGATTGTCCAGGGGGGGAGTTTTTTGTTGACAGAACTGAGCGGAGACCGAAGGAAAACAACGCCAAGGGATCCCATTACTCTTTAATAATAAAGTCTTTTCCGAAAACCGGGTTAAGAATGGGGAGAGGGAGGGAGGTGGGGTCTTTGAGAAATCATCAAAGGATGAAGAAATTGATTTTTCAACCCCGCGCACCCTCCGCCCTCGTCCCGGGAAACTTTTACTCTTGCAACAAAAGAATAACCCAAGATGAGGAACGACGAGCAGAAGAGGATGGTCCTCGAAGTAAACAAATGAGAAAAAAAACGCTTTGAATTCATGGACCAACAAGCTCCGATCGCATAGTTAACCTTCTGTGTCTATCAAAGGGGAACAGTAGTACATAGTAAGTAAAGTCAGCAGCTGTGAGCGCTTCCAGGGCAAATCCAATAGACGACGGCATGGTGCCAGTTGGAAATTCTTTTCATTTCAAATCACTTCATTTCCGGAGGGACAACGAGAAATCAAAGTTCAACCCACCCTCATTCCCCCCTCTTTTCAAAGGTGTGTAATGAAGGTGAGCAATCGGAAGCACCCAGAAGCGGCGAAAGGTAAAAGTTTCTTCTCTGCGCAAAATGATCATAAGATGTAAAACAGTCACGCGAATGAATCCTGATAAGCTTTGAAAAACTTACATTTTCCTGTTGTCTTTCTCTCTTCGTCTCGGTCGGTGCCTGTCTTCGGTGCCGGATTGGATTGGATCGCCTCGGATAACTCAGCTGCGGTGCATAATCTCTCTGGCCGGGCCTGTAAGAAAAAAACGAATCAGAGCAGCGATTGATTAGTTGGAACAGCTTTTGAATTGGAAAATGGCAGGGATTGGAAACGTGCACCAACTAGCGGGGGAAAGTTAATTGAGAATCGAAGTTTTTCTTGCCTCCGAGGAAATCTGTTAGAGGGTATCAATTTAAGGAGGAAAAAAGCGTTGAAGTTGCTGGGAAGGCAATACATACGAATGGTATTAGACTGCACTTTCTTGGTTTTGTTTTGTTACACTGTACTTTAGTATGATTGTATCCATAACGGGTGGATATTAAATAAGGAGCATGACCGTGATTGACCACCGTGCTTGCTATTCCGATCAGCTGTTATTACACAGAGAATAAACAGCTGATGCTTGGGACAAACGGACATCCTCAATGTAAAAACTAGTGATCCTAAATTTAGGCAATGCCGGCACCAGGCCCGCCCGAATGCAAGCCTAATAAGCAAAGGGTAGGATTATGTTGACGTGATAATCCCTTTCTTGGAAGTCGAGGGATCTCCTGCGCTTGGGAAACAACACTGGGATGTTGGACAAAGAGATTAGGTTGGCAGCAGGTTTCCTTTCGGTAAACAATCGGCTGAATTCCTATTTATCGTTGATTCCACAATATTCCATTAAATTGGTTTTAAGGAACTACACATATGTATATTTAAATATTAACACCGATTTAAACCAACGGTAAGGATGCCATTGGGGTAACTCACAATATGTGATGGTGGTTTACTTCGTTCTAAAAAAATGAACTTCGAAATTTGTAAACCACGATGAATTAAACACGAGTTATCAAATGACACTTAGAGAGTGTAACCAGAATAAATATAATAACAAACAAAATCATATTTATTCGAGTTGATTCATTTCGGTATCTTCTAGGCAAGCCAAGCAGACAAAAATAAAAAATGAAAATCATGAAACAACCGAACAACCGTGAAACTTTGAAAGTTTCGGAATTGATGATGATGATGATATTGATATGTACTACCACCCATTGTAGCACGGAAACTAAGTCCGACAGCAATGGGCTCTCCTCGCTGTTAGATTTGATCAAGCTTTAATAACCACTGATTATCCTAATCATGCCATTGTATGAAGGGCCAAAAACGGGTTGGGTGGATCCATAGAAAACAATACTTATCCGTATCTTCAGGGATATAAAGAATCTCCTTCCAACAACAAGATTGAACAATTGGTCAAACGAGCAAGCCATTTAACATGAGGATACTCCAATGGATGAGAAGAAAGAGCCCACACTCTATTCACGAATCGTTAGCAATGGGGAGTTGGCATTCCCACTCTTCCCATCCAGAGTGCTTCAATTGGGTGCCCTGATGGTCCCCACCATTCCCATGAATTATTTTTATAACTGTGTATATATTATGTAAATGAAAAACTGCAATCATCGTATCTATTATACGATCCCCATTCGGTTGATCCTGAAATGCAAGAAATGTAGTAAAGTGTTATAGTGTAGAGTTCTGTAGTTCGCGCTTAAGCTCTTTTTCGTTCGTTTTCAGCGATAGCAGCATTTCATAATTTGATTTGAGGTATCCTGAAAAAAGTTTGTTGAATCTGTTGAACTTTTACACAAATATTTATACGTTTTAATTTTCTGTTGCCATGGTCACTATTTGCTACTTGTAGCTGATTTCATTACAGCAATCTGCTTTTATTTTTGTTGGCTAATAGTTATTGCTACTGAGTTAGGAAAGATTTAGTTTGAAGGGAGTTAAAGACAAATGGGCAAAACAATCTATGATATCAATAAAACAATTTGATCAAATAGAATGATATTGTGAGTTATGATGAAGTAATGACAAAGATTGAACTGTAAAATCAAACTCTAGCAAAAATGGCACACAGCGCTGCATGAACCAGATTATCTCAGAATTGGCAAAAAGTCCATTTGCAAACCAGAAATGAAAAATACATTCTGAGAATTTCCAGCCAGAATAGCAAATTTGTTGGACGCCTAATTTTCTTCGATCTGAATGAAATTTTGTGCAAATGTTGGTTTGTACACACAACTACATTTTTCCAAAAAAATCTAACATTATCTTGGACTAATTTTCGAAAAGGGCGAATTTAAAACTCATCTGATCACAATGTCGTCTAAAAAAAGTTATAGGTAATGAAGTGTTCTTCAGAGAAAAAAACAATAAAATTACACGAATTAAAGAAATGTAATCCATGCTCAAAAACATACAACGTAGATGTTTTCAAAGGACCCCCCTTGGATCATCTTCGTTTATTTTTTAAAGAGCAGAAAATATGTCCTTAAAGCTGGTGAAGAGGTTTAAGATGGTCACTTTTACTTTTGTTTTTAAATATATATATTTTTGAAAATATTTAGAATGATAATTTTTTCTAAACAAATACCATAATTAGATTTATATATATTTTGATTTAAAAGCTTATCATAAAATAAAATAAAAATAAAAATACCTAGCGGTTCTCAAGTTATTGCGATATTATATATGCGATGATTTCTGATTGTTTGTCGTGATGTCCACAACAAATGTATTTCTCATAATAAATTATTAAAAAATAGGCAATTTTTTCTCAGACAGTGGCAATCAGACTAACCCTTTTCTGTTTGGACGCGGCGGAAAGGAATCAAATTGATACTTTTGTATATGTGTGTTTTTCGAAATAGTTTTGTTAGGGAGAAAAGAAGCAGTATTAAGATTTCCATTCGTCAAGCCAATAATGAAAACACGACAATTTTCTCAACACAGATTTCGTTCTTTTGGTTAAGATGAGCCATTTGAAAAATAAACAATCGCAAACTCAAATACTTCCAATAAAATTTTACCAATAACAACATTTTCAATCCGTTATTTTTACATATACATAGAAAAAAATTGTTATTTTTACATAACATAGAAAAATTTGTCCCCATAATTGGGTCTACGGGTTTCACGTAAAATCATTGTTATTTTAACTATATAAACAATTTGTTTATAACGGATGGCTATAATCTGTACATCTAGGTGGAATTACTCGGTTAATCGGATGAATTTAGCATAATTTAGATCCTTAAAAGCTCGTGGAGAAAATTTGTTCAGCTTAATCGGTCAAAACAAGGTGTCTAAAATAGTCAAGGAAAAAAAGAAATACCGTAAAAGTAAACAAGTATAAATTTGTCTGGCAATGAATCAATTTCGTCGCAATTAATTGATCATCCTGATAACAACATAATTTTGTTGATTATCGCTGAGTAAATGGCATATTTGGTACATAGACCGAATGAAAGAGCTAGGCTAGCGTAACATCCCGTTACCCTATTAACCGATTTTGCAAAAAAAACTTTTGAGTTTGATCAACATAGTTTTTTTTACATCGCGACTAACATTTGAAAATGGTTGAAAATATTGTTACAACAAAATTTCATTTTAATAAACCTCGCAATAACTTCAGAACGGCTGGATTTACGAAAAACAATATATGCTTTTTTTATTAAAAACAAATAAGTAGATTCTATTTTTGTTAAAGTATTATTAGAAAATACGCGATTTCACAAGATTAAAAAAATCCATAAAAATTTAAAAAACGAAAATTTAAAAACAAAAATTAAGAAGTGACCGTCTTAAACTCTTCACCAAAATATAGGATATAACTTCAAATTTTTTCAAAGAAAAATTTAGAAAATTCTTAGGAGGGTCCTTTGAAAAAATCAATGTTTTTTTTTTGTTTTTTAACATGAATTTACATTTTTATAGTTTCAGTGTTTTTTTTCTTGATGAACCTTTAATGACCTACAACTTTTTCTCAAACATGATTTTGATCAGAACAATCGTTTACATGTTATGATTTTTTGAAAAAACAGAATTCATAATTTACATGAGCCTTTATAGAAAATTAGTCCAGGAAATTATAGGATTCTTTATGAAAAATGTTATCTTGGAAACTTACATAAGGACGAAATTTCATTAAAATCGGAAACTGTCGAGGCAAAATCAATGTTTTCTAGCGTTTCTGACTGGAAATGCTCTTCTGAAATAAGTGCAAAAGCCTGCCACAGATCGCGTAATTTTCAAAACCTACCACAGATGTAATTTTCTGTGTTCTATAATAGACCTACATGGAATGCTAGATGCCTTACATTGAAGGGATATGTGTGAAGGAAATAATACGATGTTGTAAATAAATACTAAATAATGTACATATAATAATAAAACGCCGCTATTTGCCTCTTCCGCTACGATGTTGGCTGATTGAAACCGTTAAGCAAACAATAATGCGAAAAATTTCATAAATTTCATGGAGTATGATTACTGCACAAAACCGGAAACTCAATCAATCAAAAATAGTGATAAAAAAAGAACATGAAATATACAGAAAATTCTTCAGTAACTTAAACTGATTATTTTGAAATAGCGTTAATAAAATGTACATCAAAAATTAATTTAAATACAATCCCGAACCTTGGACATCAAGACGGCTATTTTGCTGACTGTCAAAATGTTCAGATGCGGACAGAATTTTGTATTACAGCCAAAGACAAGGACGTCACCAGGTGATCAATCGGCGTATAGACCGATAAGCGTTTGTTTGATACGACGGGTAAAGTGCGTGAGAGGATAATCCTCAACAGTATGTCAAAGTACACGGACGGTACAGGCGGCCTGTTAAATAATCAGTTTGGCTTCCGAAAAGGCAAGTCAACGATGGATGGCATCCTATCTGTTACCAAGACAGTCGAGATAGCACTTCAATGTAAGATGCAGAATTGTAAACTATAACTCGAGACAACCGCGGTAACCGGTTTATCCCTTTAACATAGTTTTAAGTCACCTTTTTTTGTTCAATGTAATATAAACGAAACTTGGCTCTGTAAAGTTAATTCGATTGAGCCTGTACAAATAAATATGCTAAAAAAAAAAAAAAAGATGCGGGAGTCCATTAATGTGCAGTGAGAAACGCGTTCAATAGTGCCAGCTGGGAGGCTTGCTCCAACGTTTTCGGGTTCCTGGGTACCTATGTAGAATTGTGGGAACCTACTCCCAGAATCGTGTGCTGGTTTACAAAACAAGCGGGTCAGGAATGTGTTCATATCACCTCAGGAGTTCCGCAAGGTTCTATCGTGGGGCCGGTGCTTTGGAATACAATGTATGAAGAAGTGTTAAAGAAGATTACAGTGATTTAACCTCCTGAGCTAGTTTGTCACCTACGAGGTGAAGATTGTGGGTTTCGCGGACAACATAACCCAAGAGGTCTAAAACCCATAGAAGAGATGGATTTAACGGCCACTCACTCTATTGATCTAGAAGAGAGATGGATGCGCTCCAGGAAACTGGAGCTAACTCATCGCAAAACGGAGTTAGGATCATCATAAAAGAGGCCGTAGACTGCTTCGATCAACGTGGCAAATTATACCTCAGGGATACATCTATGGTCGAACGGCAACGCAAATGGAACAACTCCCCAAAATATCGGTGGAACCATCGACTAAATCCGGAGCTATCCGGATGGGTTGGTTATTTCTATTTGATGCAGATCCTGGCAGTCCATGGTTGCTTCAGACAGTATCTGCGTAACCACGGAAACGCTGAATCCTCCGCAGATAATGTGTAGTTCTCATTTTTTTCAGCTTCGTTGGCTCGAGAAACGGCATGATGGCTGCGAGCGGTTTAGATACATCTCCGGATAATCTTGTCCAAAGTATTTGCCAAGACCGGGACATCTGATACGCCGTAAGTGAAGTTGCCTCCCAGATTACCCTAGAACACCAAAACAGATGGCGCAACGACCAGCGGCAAGTGAGATGGGATTAGCTAACTAATAAAGTCTTAAATATTTAGACACAGAGGGGGCTCGAAGCACAATAGCCCCTACCCAAAGTTATACCGAAAGGTAGACTTAGTGGTGTTCAGTGAGTCAAGGCGCATAACCTCATCAGCCCCACACACTGAGTTGTTTAGGAGTCTGATTGCAAATGTTGCTTGCCCTACAAAAAAAAAGAATCCAAACGGTACATCTTTTATCAATGTGAATCCAAATCCCATGTACCCAATTATCAAAACATTCTTTCCATAACAAATCTAGTAGCACCGGAAACCCAATTAACCATCCTTCCGTTCCCCGATGAACGGTGATGACGTGGCAATTTAGTTGGTCCTGGTCAATCATATCATTGATACACAGTGGCAACTTCGAATTGTGCCGTCATCTAAAGGGTGTATTCGATAAAAATGGCACACACATCTTTACTCACCAAAATAGACCGATTATCGGCTTTTTTTGAAATTTACAGGGAATGAAAAACTGCTAATGAGTTATCATTCCTTTTCACTCCTCGTATCAAATTTCGTACAGCCGATGTTCTCAGAAATATTCTTGCCCAGGAATTTGACGGCCTTGACGTTAGTTTCGTCATTCATCACGATGCAACACACAGAAAGAAATAATTAATTTTAACAAGCCCGTAACATATCCGCTCGTAGAATTTCAAATCAAAGGAGGCGTAAACAACGAAACGGTTTGCAATCTTTCATGCGCCATACAACAATGTTTGCAATCTTTCATACAATAAAGACTGTATTGGATGAAATTTGGACACACAAAATAGGTCACCAAAAATTTTCCTTGAGCCCGATTCTTTTCAAACTTTCTGGAAATAAAGTACTACTAAATGGTTAAGCTTTGACATCATTGGTTTATTGAACCTCTTCTCCCAATCCAAATACCCGCACCTTTGCCTTGACCCCTTTCATCAAATTTTGGGCAATGATAGGACCGACTTGCTTACTTACTTTTAACCACACTTTCTTTAGTTCAAGTTCATTTTCTATCAGTTTTGGAGTTTTAACAGATTGCCCAAATTTGCAATTGGCGAAGTTCCGATGCTTGAGGTAGACGCTTTGGTACAAAACTACATATTATCTTTGTACCAATCTGGGCAGACAGTTCAACGTGACTGTTGTGAGGGCTATGACGTAATTTATCGGTACCAAAAACACGTACATTACTTATACTTTGTATGTCTGTATCAGTCTAAGACGGGCCGGGCATAGTGGCAAGATGCCAAATCCGGCCAAAACAGTGTCGGGCCATCGTGAGATCTCAAGAAGGGCAGAAGTCGTTTTTGGAGGCATTCGTCCTTGTACATTTGTCCGTTGACGGTCCCAGAGGTGATGAAGAGCTGACTCATTTTGCCACATCCGCAGATCGCTTGCTAGACAAGGAATTTTTTGGCGAATTTCGACAGTTTCTTCTTCCGTACACTCTCCGGAACGGCCAACTTAGAGGTGGCGACGTAGTTTTTCTGTCCTGGCATTTGTTTGCGTCGGCTTTAATGCAGGCTCATCGTCCATCACAATGCAGAACGGTTTTGTGAGCCACTCCCTGTACAGTTTTCTTGCACGAGTTTTGGTAACCGAGTTCTGTTTATCGCTCCGGTTCGGTGCCTTCTGGACCTTGTACACATGTAATCCAGAACGTTTCATTGTTTTCTGCACAAAACAAACTGAAACTTTCGCCTTTTCGCAACATCCCTGATCGAAATGTTGGGATAACGCTTAAATTGGTTCAATACCATCCTGGCCTTCTCCGGATTTGATATGCCACGTTTTTTGCCACTACCGTTTTTCCGCTTGATTGTCTTACGGTCCTTGAACGTTTCGATCTACATGAGATACGGATGAATGTGCGATTCCGAGCTGTTTTCCGATCCATCGATGTGAAGCGTACATTCAGTTAAAATTTCAATAAGTTTTACCCTCACGCTAAAAAGTTACGAACAATTGCGTGTGTCCAAATTTCATCGAATACAGTCTTTAGACTAGATTCAGGCAATATCTGGCTTAAATTTACATGAAATATCACATTATTTTTGCCAAAACAAGCACTCCCTTTATGTGCATGTAGAGAACGCAGAAAATTCAATGTTTCTTTTTATCTGTGCACAATTTGGTGAGCAACTCCGTGCTGAAGTTTCCGGGCGTGGATTTTTGCACAAAACTGATTGAAATCCCTGGACTTTTTAGTGAAATCTCGAATAGCCAGATTTGAACGATTCTTGAACTGTTGAACCGCTTTCCTGGCCATTTTACTGTCCATTGAACCGCTTTTACGAACTCTACCTTCAGACGCTCCTTGAAGATTCTAATCACACAAAACACAGTTGTATTTGCAATTCCAAGCTTTTTAGCGGTCAACTGATGGGATGTTTCATGGACAATTTCTTGTTTTGACGACATGACTCGAACTACTGTATGAATAACTATGAAACATGACAGATGTCAAAAATACACTACGAATAAGATTTACTCTAATTTTAATTTTTTTTACTCATACGGTTCAAAAGTTACAGAAGATTTTCGGTGTGCCATTTTTTATCGAATACACCCTTTAAGCTCCAGAAAATGGCGTTCGGCCTAATGACACTCTTCAAGTGACCCATGAGAAATTCTTGATTTTATCCACGATCGCTATCCAGTGTTACACTGTGTAATTGATCAACCGAAAATTCTCGTTATTCATGTGATATTTAATTTTCATGATTAAAACAACCTTGAAACGCAGCTAATTGCTAATTTTAACGAAAAGAAAAGCAAAATTAGCCCAACAAATAACATTAAACCTCCAATACCGTCATTTTCGGATCTCACCGAGGTGAACGGATATCCAGCTGCAAACAATCTGCAGCCTAATCGAAGCCAATCATCCCATTTGGCGGTGCGATTTCATTTTCACGAGAAGTGAAATACTACCGATTGCAATATAGCACTCTACCGTACCAACCAACATCTGGATCTAGGCCCCGAGGTCCGTAGGTTCACACAAACCACCTTCGGATCCCCGCCGGATAGAGCACGCAAAGTTAGCCCGGAAAAGTAGGTTACTCGGCATCGATACACATCCCCACCGCAGACCGGCGAGATGTGCGGGTCAGTTATCAGTGTGGAGTCCCCCATTCCGATACCGATGCGGTTTCCAACGTCGGAGTGCAATTAAAAATAACAACATCTTCCCCTCGAGCATCTTCAGCCATTCGTCAGCCATTCAACACACAACACAGGTGGTGCAGACCGCGATCATCCAAAACAGTTCACCTACGATGTTTGGCCGGTTCCCGGTGGCGTGAGTGCGCTTCGTGCATGTGTGTATGTGGGATGGAAATCGAAAAGTAGCGGCATTTCGATTCTACCGGCTTGGATCCAAAAAAAAAAAAAGAAAAAAGTTTCTCCAGGAAAACTAGACTGTAGATGATTAAATTTAGATATAAAAGTAGTTGAGGTGAAAATTTGTAACTGTTATCTAGTACATACGGCAATTCGATTAGCACGATACAGAAGAGGAAGCGTGCCGCTGGTGTTTGCGTGACTTTGTGCGTAGAGAGGGCTCCGGTTTTCTGGGAAATGAGGTTTTACGGGCTTATTTGCCAAATAATCGGATGGTTAAGAGATACTTGCCGGCTAATTCGGAGAGGGTGTGAATAAATGGTGTAACCTATTTGTTACGGATAAGTGATAAACGCATATCTCAGATCGATAGCATGGTGCACAAAGTAGAAGTGTGTGTACTATTTAACTTGAATAATTAGGTCCGGCTTAGCATTTTACAGGAATGAGTTCGGAAATACTGTTTTCGTTCATTTGCTGCAATATTTGAACAAACAAGCCTTAAAATATGCTTCACCAATTAATTTCTTGCAAAATGTAACAACATCTAAGCAGGTCTTGCAATATTCTGGACTGTCAACAAGTCATTAATTACACTGATCGACAAAATCCGAAAAAAAGTCTTGAGACCCAAAGCGCCAGTTTCTGTTACCTTGGGCCCCAAAACCACCGAATATTTTGACCTATTTTGACCTCACGCGATTTGCATTTTTCTTCACAAATTGACATCAAAAATTTTAATTTTGATATATTTTTGGAACCACTTAAGTAACTGCCTCAGCTTAAATGTAAATGCTTAAGAAGCATTTTTTTTAACTTTTCGGACAATTTTGCAGAAGACATTATGATTCGACTTCACCAGAAAAATTTATGACCGTTAAAAGGTAGAATATTTTAGCAAAAAACAGCAGAGTACAGTAAGCTCCCCTACATTCGCGGATTCCGTTGATGGTGGTCTCAAATTATATATAGGCATTGACCTTCGTTGTTTTTATCAGAAAATATCTCGTGATCCTTCGTATATAGGAAGTTACTTTCTTGAGCAAAGTTGTTCAGTAGACCAAGGTCTTTAAGATGGCAAACTTAAAAGTTCAAAATTATCTCACTACGCGGCGCTAGAGTGCATGTAAACTTACTTTGTAACCTGAATCTCAAGATCCTTGACATATAGCAAGTTGGCGTCTAGGTTTGGTTGATTAAGGCTTTTCGGGTGTTGTTAACATAAGTTCAGAGCTCGTTCAATACGTGGCACTAGTGTCCATGTCTACTTTGTGTAAAGGTTGTACGGAATCGAATTGCACCACTTTTAAATGGCTGTAACTTTTTACCCATTGGGTATTTTCTATTGAAATTTTGAGTGGAATTAGTTTAATGTGTATTTGTTTACGCTGTGTAAATTTCACTATCAGATGTGCAATCGTTGCGAAGATTGAGTCGGAAGAATAGCAGAAATTTTGCGTACGTAACTAGAAAATCCAGATCTTTCTCATCGTTCCATCAGCAGGAAGCTGGGAATGGTACATACTACGGTGTCTCGCGTTTTAAAAAGTGGCAAAAATGGGTCTCCGTATAGTGTTAAGGATCACAAGTGGGTAGTTCAAGCTTTCAATAGGAATCCCAACAGTTGAGTTCGAGATGTGGCGAAGAAACTGAATCTTATCAAAACTTTCGTGCAAGATTCGAAAAAACGTGAAGGACTACACACGTACAAAGTCCAGAAGGCGCCTAATCACAATGAACGGCAGCTTCCGGGGCTCCAGTTTTCACTGCTCATCATAACTTCGATGACCCTGAGGACGTTAGAAAGCAGAAGATGTCATAGTTTGCCAATAAATATATGATTTGGCAAGCAATTTCTCGTGTGAAAAGCGGAGCACCCCATTCGTGACAACTGGAACGGTCAATGGGCAGGTGTACCTAAATGAATGCGTCCAAAAGCGTTTGCTACCTCTTTTAAGGTCACACGATGGTCCTACGATTTTCTGGCCGGATTTAGCCTCGTGACATTACTGGAAAGAGGTTTTGGAGTGGAACAAGGCTAAGAAGGCCAATTTCGTGCCGAAGCATTTCAAACCCCCAACGCGCCGGAACTGTGGCCAATTGAAAAGTACTGGGCCATCATGAAGCAGACACTTTGGAGGCATCCTAAGAAAGTGAAATCGGAGGAAAATATGAAGAAAAAAATGGATTGTCACGCAAAAAAAGTTGGTCTAAATGTTGTACAGGACCTTATGAATAGTGTAAAGAAGAAGCTTCGTGCATTTGGATATGGAATTGAAATCAAATAAAACAAACATGGGAAAACACTCAAAACATGTTTTACTTTACTCCCTGAAAGTTTGAAGATCATTGGTTGAACGGTCGAATTTTGCCGAATATTTGTGTGTGTCGCAATTTGATTCCGTACACCCTTACAACCATTTTTTTGAGATCTAGATTGTGTATAAATTTACTGTTTTCAGGAAAGTTAGTTGTAAAATTATGAGCTTCCTGTCGCTCGACTACAGTAGTTCAGAATTATCTCACTCCGTGGCGCTAGTGCGCTTTTAAATTACTGTATAATCTGGATCTCGAGATCATTGGGATATAGCAAGATGGCATCTTTAAAACAATTATTTGAGGGTTCAGAGCTTTTTGAATGGTGTACACATTAGATCAGAATTCGTCCGCTACGTGGTGCTACACTGAAAAAAATCTGCAGTAAAAACTACCATTATACCCGACTAAAGCCCGATTCAAAGTAAATTTGGACGCTTTCAAGTGATCATAACTCGAGAAATAATTCAGCTTTTAAACGATATAGAACAAATTATTACATTTCACTGTCGCACTTTACTTGTGATCGATGCCATCATGATCTGCACAGTCGACACTGATGACACTGTACCGGCGCCAAATAATTTAAAGGCATTTGTTGTGCATTTGCCACTTCTTTACAGCATCATCGAAGTTTTCGCTTGATAATTGCCCAATATTTTTTGATCGGTCTGAACTCGTGGCAATGCGGGGGATTAATCTCTTTGGCGACAAAATTAACATTGTTTGCAGCATACCATTCTAGTACCTCATCGGAGAAGTGGCAGGTGGGTAGATCCGGCCAAAACATTACGTTGGTCTTGTGTTGTCGAATGAAGGGTAAAATCCGCTTTTGCAGAAACTCGTTTATGGAAACCTTCGACGTCATTGTATGGGATGTGATGGAAACCATGGTTTTAAGGCCACAACTGCAGAATCCTTGCCAAATCATTAGTTTCCGAGCAAAAACAAATTTATAACTGGAAGGGTTCCCAGGTAAAACTTTCGTCCGGGGATTTGTTTATAATCCATTTTGACATATGTTTCGTCATCCATTAAAATACAGCCATCAATTTCTTCGTCAAAAAACATCAACAAATGCCTGTCCAACTTTTTTTGTTCCAACCACCAGACGTCCAGATTTACTTTGGATCGAGCATTATGCCTATTTTCAAAACTACCATGAAATTTCAGTCAAATTTACAACGTTTATGGTGCGGCCCTCAACATTTGTGGTATATTTGACAGACCTCATGTTGATATCAGTTGAAAATTGTTGGTGTTTGCGCTTAACTAAACCCTCGAAATAGTAGTTTCTCCAGTGGATTTTTTTTACGTGTAGTGTTCCTGGGAACTTATTGTAATATCTTTATTTTGATTTCTAGATCATGTACAAATTCATTGTTTTCAAGAAATTTATTCGAGTAATCATGAAAGACGGTCGACTTCATAGTTCATTTTACTGCGTTGCACTGGTCTGCCTGTGAAATACGTAATGAATGTTTATCGCTAGAACACATAAGAGGCTGATTACCCCAATATTGGTATTTTTGATAGGTTCTTCTGACAATGTTGGGTAACTTCTTCAGAGAAGTTCTTCACAAAACTTCGAGTAAATCCTTCAGAGAACTTCTTGAGAGTCCTTCAGAGAATTTCTTGGAAGTTTTTCAGAGAACTTCAGGGAAATTCATGGAAGTTCTGCAAAGAACTTCAGGGAAGTTCTGTTGAGAACTTCAGGCAAGTTCTTCAGAAAACATAAATTTTTGTGCTTCACTGAATGAATTGAAAACTGGAATCAAGGAAAATAAGGAGCCCACAAGGCGACAATCCAACGATTCAACTGGTTTGAATCGAGATCGTACTGCATGGCCAAGTATAAAAAAAAAACAGAAATATTGCTGCGAAAGAAATCACGCCCCAAATTCTGTGCTGCTTGGAGGTGCAAAAACGATTGAAAATGGGAGTTTAACAGTGGAGATTGTTTCGTTGAGCTTGTGAAAAATTTCCTACAAACACAGCAGCCTATCAAAGTGCGGAAACTTGTATTTAAAGATGTGGACTTCAAACAGTTCGCCTTCATCTCGTTCAAAGTGGGACTTGTAAAAGAATTGAAGGACAAAGCACTTGACTCATAAGTCTGGCCGAAGGGAGTTTACTTTAGGGAGTTTGAGAACTTTCAAACCGAACGGGATTTTTGGGGGCCGGCGAAATTTCCTCGAATGGACGTTAGGACCCCTTCGATAATTGCCTCCTTGCCAGCTGTCAATCGTACTCCGATGGAATAACCAATCAACAATCATCATCATCATCATCATCTTCAGTTTATCATCATCATCAGTTCATCAATATGCCCTCTTCACCAGTCATCAACAGATTGGACAGTGTCATCAACCGAGATGCACCGTAGAAAGCTTCTTAAAATTTCCTGATCTACTCAACTCAGTCCCTCTGTTTACTGCCAGTTGAGGAACCTCCAGTTGAGGAACATGAAGGGGTCTTCCAAAAAGCTTGCAAAGGCAAGTACGATTTGAATTTCAATGTTGAAGAACACATGCTTGGTGATGCTCCTTCCCACTTCTACAGCATAACTGAGCCTAGTGATGCTTCTTCCCGCTTCAACAGCTTATCTACTCCGAATCGCCATGATGGAAATCTATTGAGAACCTGTTGTCCCCATTCATCACCGGAACGCACCATGTAAACAAGTACTATGGAAGCCCTTAGTCCTCCCATTACAGTCGTGTCACTGCAGACAACGTCCTCCAGTCGTTCGGGGCCTGTGTGTGGGTTGGATGGTGGGGTCTTCAAAATACCGATTGAAGGCAAGTATGGTCAGCCTCGGACCTCGCATCTTCCTACCTCCAAATCTTCTCTGCCTGACGTTCCTTCAAGTTTCAGTACACCTGAACCAGCTATGAACAGTTGCTCTGGACCCGCCCACACGACTGCTGATCTGCGAATCTACTACCAGTTCGTGGTCTAAGGACGAAAACTGATGATATGTTCCTCGCTGAATCCGCAGGAGGAGCAGGACTTTCCAGTTGTTTGGAAGAGGTCCCATATGCGGCCTGTTTCCAAGAAGGGCGACAAGATGGATATATCCTACTATCGTGGAATAACTTCCTTTTCAGCGGGCTCAAAATGCTTGGAAATCATCGTATACAAAGTTATGTTCGGTTCGTGCAGCGCTTACATTAGTGAAAAACAGTGTTATGTTCTTCTAGCCAAACTACTTCGACTGGATGTTTCGGGAAGGATGTGTAATTGGCTACGTTCGTACCATGGCAATAGAAGCCTCTGTGTGAACAGAGGATCAGTAGAATCTCTGTTTTTCAGGTGCTGGAAGCTACGATCTGCTGCTTCGATGATTGGTAACTTGGGATCATAATGCGTCAGCAACAGATCGGAAGGCAGGACTTGCACTGCTTTTACATATCGTTCTTGAGTAGCTTGTCGAGAGGATGGCGAAGCTCATGAATGTTGCGAACGAATTGGCCGTAGAAATTAAACTCAGGAAGGGTCGGAGCATGGAAACGTTGGTTGGTGCCGGAATAGAGGCGATGGCTTGAAGCCTGGATGTCCTGGATCGGGCCGTATGCCCTTGCTGTCGATTATGTGCCCCAAGTACTTGATTTCGGTTTGGAAATAGGGGAATTTGTCCAGCTTGACATGGAAACCACATTCCTCCAAACGTTGAAGTAGCTTGTCCAATGACAACGTGTGTGCCTCCCAGGTTGGTCCGAAGATGATAGTATCGTCGAAGAACGAACATACCCCAGAAATGTCAGTAATCATGTGCCCACTAGTCTTTGAAATGCCACAGGCGCTGATTTCACCCCTGGTGTGAGCCGGTTGAATTAGAAGAGTCCCCGGTGCGTATTTATTGTGAGAAGTTTCTTCGATTCATCGTCTACTTCCAGCTGAAGATAGGCATCGGAGCGGTCGATGATGCTGAAGACGGTACTTCCGTTGAGCTCCACTCCGAGAAATCGATGAATCCCAGTGACTGAAGACGTATCAATTCGTTATCAACCAGCAAAATGGTGTTGAATGGAACTGGTCGCTTCGAACGGAAAATAGGTTTGACGCTAGGTTTTAACAATAACTTTACCTTTGTCTTTGTAAAGTTTCAAGGCGAATTGTTGAAAACCGCCGGATAGTTTGCTTGAAGCTGCGATGTGATTTCCTCGAAACTTGGCTCAAGTACTGTTACGACTTGACTGCAGAGCGTTTCGAATGGAACCAACCATTTGTTGAACATATCACGAAACACTGGTCACGCTTGACCATGCTGTTGAGGATGACTTCCCAACTGAATTCGCCGATGAGAGCGAGTGATCCACCTGCTTTGTATGCACTCGAATTGCTTGATCTTCAAATCCTTGAACTCGAACTCTTCAGACGCCTTGTTGACCTTGGCACCATAGGAGATGACGTCGTCCGACTCCGATTTCATCAGTTGCAGGCATTGATAGCGCTGGTGGAAAACGGATATTTGCCTGCCGAAGATCTTAGTTAGCGTCTTGTCGGTTTCGGCGAACGCAACTTCCTTCGGCAGCTTCAGTAGGATGTAGTTGACGACGTAGCGACTGCGAGAGGACGTGTCCAATTTTCGGAGCAGGAGTCGAACCTTGGCGGCATCGTCCAGACTACGTGCGTCGTTTTCGAAAAGATCCGTGTACCGGGCGAACCACTTTTCCAATGTGGTGCCGTTCTCCGTATCTAGGCTCATTGATGACCGCCGATAACGACACCAGCAGAGAAATACAACGGCGCATTATGGCTGGCAATTGTGCCTACTTTGGACTCCTAAGGACGCTAAAATCGACCAAAGTTCACCGAACCACAAAGTTGTCGATCTACAAGACATTTATTAGACCGGTAGTTCTCTACGGCCACGAAACGTGGACATTGCTAGTGGAGGAACAACGCGCCCTTGAAATCTTTGAACGGAAGGTGCTGCGTACCATCTACGGTGGAGTACAGATGGAAGACGGAACGTGGAGGAGGCGAATGAACCACGAATTGCACCAGTTGCTGGGAGAACCTCCCATCGTACACATCGCAAAAATCGCTCGACTACGATGGGCTGGGCATGTGGTAAGAATGTCGGACGACAGCCCTGTGAAAATGGTTCTCGAAAACGAACCGACAGGTACAAGAAAAAGAGGCGCGCAACGAGCAAGGTGGATCGGTCAAGTAGAAGGCGACCTGCGGACCCTCCGCTGACAGCGAGGCTGGCGAGTGACAGCCATGGACCGAATAAAATGGAGACAACTTTTGTGTACAGCAGACTCCACGCCGGCCTTAGTCTGATTGGTAAGGTAAGTACGGTATTTTTTTCTGCGTGGAGGGTATGAATAGAGAAAAAAAGATCTACGACTTTTGGTATATCCAGGGGGGAGGGGCCCCCATCGTAGACAAACGTAGCCTTTTTGACCCCCACGCCCTTAATTGTCTACGTTGTCTACGTGAACAGCTCCTCATGAGAAAATCAACGTTTCATGAATTTACGTATTTTTTAGTTGCAGTGTACTTTTTTCTTGAAGAAAGTTTTGATAACTACAACTTTTTTTAAGACGACATTTTGATCAGATGAGTTGTTTGCGAAAAAAAAATTCATATTTTAAATACGTCCTTGTAGAAAATCAGTATAGTATAATTTTGTTTTTTTTTTCATGTAAAACGTGTTTTTGGGTAGAAACCAACATATGGACAAAATTTCATTCAGATATGAGCGAGTAGGGTCCAACCGGTTTACTATTCTGGCTGGAAATGCTCTATTGGGCGATTGTGAAGAGGGTTTTCGAAAAGTCTAGTAAAGCAGCTAAGAATATGAAGGAGTTTAAAACCGTTTCGGCTATGGCGTCCAAAAAAAGTGATTGTACACTTGTACGGAACTTGATGAAAAGTGTTCGATCAAAAATTCGAATATTCGTGAAAGAATAATTTTAAGTTCAAGTTTAGTCCCGAACCATGAAGAGTCGTCCATTTGTTTGAAAAAAAGCCATTTTTTATATGATTTGAAAGAAAAATGTGTGGATAACTTATTTTCGATACAGCCCTTATCCCTAAGCCCCATTAATTCTAAATCAAGATTAAGCTGTTTTACGATGTCCTGGTTTTTATGGAAGCAAGCTTTACTCCAATAAGTAATCGTATAATCTCAATAAAGATCTTCGGAACAATACGAACGAATGCTTTGTTTTCATTACCAATGTTAGCATTGCCAAGCACAGTTCAAAAGTGTTGAATTGCACTTCTGTTCAAGATCTTCACTTTCAGAGTTGCATTCGTATGGCATATGTTGCTCATTCAAAACTGTTTTGCATAAAAGCTGGAAGTTTCTCTCCGAATTATTTTTTTTCTCCCCGCAACAAATCCACTTCAGCGGCCATCCGCACGCGGTTAGCAACCCAATCAATGACCGCGGTGAAAACTGTCGAAAAAACAATTAGCCTATCCACCTCGTGGAAATCGGAAGAGAAACTCGACCACTCTCCGGTTGCTTTGCGACCACGTTGCTGAACACGGGCCGAGTTTGCTTGAGTGCAGCAGCTGCACTGAGAAAATACTAAACAACGTTGTTTGTTTATTTTTCCATCGATTTTCCCCAGTGAAGCGCACCCCCACAAAATTGCATCGGCCACCATTTGCGCGATACCGGGGGGGGAGGGTGAAAATTTGTGATAATAATCTTCTGCGGTTAATTTCTGGGGTGGGTAACTCGGTGAAGTTCACTCTCTCTTTCATCGCGCACCATCCATCCATCATCATCCGGTTGTCCTCGGCGGCAACCGCGCGCGAGATTCTGAGGCAAAAAACGAAGCAATAACAACTACGAAATTGCAGTGGCCTGATGCTGGGGGGAGCTGCTGCTGCGGTGTAATAATTGACTAACTTTCTGTGCGGACAATTATTACCGTTCGGATGCTGATGGAAGGTGATTTATCAAGATTGCTTAATTATAGTATGAATATGCGCTCGCGGAGACCGAATTTTGGGGCGATATTTAAAAGCATTAAGCGGAAAAGGAAAGTTGCTCCGCCGTCGTCGAGGTTCGGTTGTTCAAGATTCAACGCGTGAAGTGGTATGGATGGAAGGAGAAAAGGGTAGAAGATTGTTTCTGAACACAGTGGCCTCGGGCTAGATCTGTGCGCCGCCGCGCCACGCCACCGCCGCCACTATTTTCGACCGGCGCGCCGCTGCATTTTTTCGAAGCAAAACAAAACTCAAAACTCCGATTGTCCTTAAATTAAAAATGGTTAGGGTAGCCTACCCCTCGGAATTTTGTCCACGCATTTTGTTCTCATATAATTTCAAAGGGCTGAGATTGACGTAATTTTTACACGGAAAATAAAAAATCCAGCCACATTTAAAATGCACTGGGATTAAAATCCAGCGAAAACATATTCCAAGGTATAAGGCTACCAATAATTGAGAAATAAACTAAATATTGTAGTGAATACTGGCGAATAAATCACAACTATCTTCCTATGCTTAAGTAATATATTAAATATTATTAGGCAAAGCTAACCTTCACACTTTCATGTTTTTTTCATATTTAACGAATCGGTAAATTTGTTTAATGTTATTTCATAATTTTGCCACCCAGATTACGAACTATATCACTTGATATAGACTAACTTCATATCAATGTTCGTGCATCTAGTTTTCACTGAAAATACTGCATCTGACGTCTCATGTCAAGATTCGCTATATCAAGAGATATAGCTCGTTGTCTGAACGCTCGTAGTGTAAAACAAATAGAGCTTATTTCCACAACTTGATAGCATTTTGTTAGGCGTTAGAAACTTTAAAAACCATATTTAGTGATCAGTGTAAATTAAAAGTAATTGGACATACCAGATTTTTGTATTGAATAGTCAAGACTGTATAAATAAGGGGTGTTTAAACAACAAACATCAGTGTCGAAAAACCGCTTGTTCAAACAACTTCTCCAAATACGGTTGAACAAACAGTTATTCAGCAACTAGCTAATCCAGGTGCGAGCGTTGCTACGCCTGCAATTAAATGAATGAACATTACATAGAACTGACGCTTTTTTTTAATGAGTTTTTTTTGAGTAATAAGGAGTTCAAACTTCTATCAAAACATTCTTCCTACCTAGACAATACACAGTTTGTGGCTTATTTACCTGTATAATTCTCAGGATTGGTTGAAAATTGTATTTGAATTCACCATAGAAACATTTCTTGCATTCAAAAAAACCCGCATACCATTTTTGATTCCATTTGCTTGATTAGTTCTCAAGCTATGCAGAAATTTGTGTTTCATTTGTATGCGAGCCGGAAGGGGGAAGCGGTCTCAAACAATCATAAGAACCTTCCCCAGCCCCAAAAATATCTGCATATATATTTTCACTCCAATCGGTCAGACAGACAGTCAGAAAGAAATTCATTTTAATATAAATAAAAATCCTGTTTCCAATAACCCCCACATGCCAAATGTGGTTTCATTTACTTGAATAGTACTCGAGTTATGCAGAAAATTGGGTTTCATTTGTACGAGAGCCCCCCTCCTTTCAGAGGGCAAAGGGGTCTCAAACCACCATAGAAATATGTCTGACCTTCAAAAAAATCCACATGCCAAATTTGATTCCATTTGCTTTATTAGTTCTCGAGTTATGCAGAAAATTGAGTTTCATTTCTATGGGACCCCCTCATTAAGATGGCAGAGTGGTCTTAAACCACCATAGGAATATGTCTCTCCTTCAGAAAATTCCACATGCCCAATTTGATTCCATTTGCTTTATTAGTTCTCGAGTCATGCAGAAATTTGTGTTTCATTTGTTTGAGAGCCCCCCCCCCCCCCCCTTCAGAAGGCGGAAGAGTCTCAATGACCATAAAAACATTTCTCTCCTTCAAAAACCTCCATATGCCAAATTTGGTTCCATTTGCTGGATTAGTGCTCGAGTTATGCAAAAATTTGTGTTTCATTTATATGGGAGATCCCTCCCTTCACTAAGGAGTAGGAGGGGTCTCAAATCATCATAGAAACATTTCTCTCCTTCAAAAACCTCCATATGCCAAATGTGGTTCCATTTTCGTGATTAGTTCTCGAGTTATGCATAAATTTGTGTTTCATTTGTATGGGACCCCCCCCCCCCTTCAGAAAAGGGAGGTGTCTCAAATTAGCATTGAAACAGTATTCATCTACAAAAACCTCCACATGCCAGATTTGGTTCAATTTGCTTGATTAGTTCTCGAGCTATACAGAATATTGTATTTCATTTGTAAAGGAGCCCCCCCTTTCAGGGCGAAGAGGAATCTGAAACCATAATAGAAACCTTTCTTGCCTTTAAAACCTCCACATGCCATATTCGGTTCCATTTGTTTGATTAGTTCTTGAGTTATGCAGAAAATAGTTTTTCATTTGCATGGGAGCCCCCCTTTCTAAAGGCGGGAGGGGTTTCGAACTATAATAAGATCCTTTCCCGGATCCAAAAACCCCTGCATACAAATTTGCATAGCGGTAGGGATAGTTCTCATGTTTGGTTTAAATTTGTGTTTCGTATGTATGGGAGTCTCCCTTTCCAGAGTGAGGAGAGGTCTTAAATTACCACAAAAACATTTCTTGCCTTCAAAAACTCACCCATACCAATTTTGGTTCCATTTGCTTGATTAGTTCTCGAGTTATGCAGGAATTTGTTTTTCATTTGCATGGGATCCCACCCTTTCTATAAGCGGGAGGGCTCTCGAACTATCATAACATGCTTTCCCGGACCCAAAAACCACTGAATACAAATTTGCAAAGCAGTAAGTATAGTTCTCATGTTTGGTTGAAATTTGTTTCATTTGTATGAGAGCCCCCATTTTCAGAGGGAGGAGGGGCTTTGAACCACCATAAAACCATTTCATGCCTTAAAAAAATCGTCCATTCCAAATTTGGTTCCATTTGCTTGATTATTTCTCGAGTTATGCAGAAATTTGTGTTCCATTTGTTTGAGAGCACCCCCCATCCTTCCTCCTCATATGACGGAAGAGTCTCAAATCACCATAGAAACATTTCCCTTCTTCAAAAACTTCCACATGCGAAATTTGGTTTCATTTCTCTTATTAGTTCGCGAGTTATTCAAGGATTTGCGTTTCATTTGAATAGGTTCCCCCCCTTTTAGAAAGGGGAGGGGTCTCAAATCAACATAGAACAATTTTTGTCTTCAAAAACCACCACATACTAAATTTGGTTCCATTTGCTTGATTAGTTCTCGAGTCATGCAGAATAGTGCAATTCATTTGTATCGGAACCCTCCCCCCCCCTTTTAGGATGAGAAGGAGTCTCAAACCATCATAGAAACATTTTTTGTCTTAAAAAACCACCACATGCTAAATTTCGTTCCGTTTGCTTGATTAGTTCCCGAGTTATGCAGAATATTGTGTTTTATTTGTATGGAAGCCCCCCCCTTTTATGATGGGGAGGGTTCTTGCATAAAAACCTTTTTTGCCTTCAAAAACTCACACATGCCAAATTTTTTTTTGCTTGATCAGTTCTCGAGTTGTGTAGAAATTTGGGTTTCATTTGTATGGGAGCCCCCCTTTCCAGTAAAGGGAGAGGTCTCAAACTATCATAAGATTATTCTCTGGCCCCAAAAATCTCTGCATACAAAATTTCACGCCGATCGGTCCTTCCGCTCGCGAGTTAAATCGTGACAAAGGAAACCCCAACTCATTTTTATATATATAGATAGATATTTTTTATTTATTCAAATTTTTGAATTTTTATTTGTTCAAATTTTAAAATTTTTATTCATTCAAATTTTTAAATTTTTATTTATTTAAATTTTTAAATTTTTATTCAAAATTTTAAATTTTTAGATTTTTATATTCAAGGACTTCTAGATTTTTGGATTTTTAGATATTAAAATTTTTAGATATTCAGATGTTTAGATTTTCAGATTTGTAAATTTTTGGATCTTTTGATTTTTAAATTTTTAGTTTTGTGGATTTTAAGATTTGAAGAATTTTAGATATTTTAATTTTTTGGTTTATAAATATTTAGATACTTCGATATTGAGATTTTTAGATTTTTAGACTTTTAGATATATAGATTTTTAGATTTTTTTGATTTTTAGATTTGAGGTATTAAAAACTATACTCTTAGCTTCAGGACAAAAAAAATCCCTACTGAGCCCTGGCGGCATGTCAAGCCAACCAGTTCAGCGCAAGGATATCACACTTAGGGCCACGTAGACTCATTTTTGATAATCTCACCCCCCCCCCCCTCCCCCCATCCCCACATAAACTTTTCTCCAATTTTTTTTAAATTTTTGTTTGGAGCGTAGACTTTGGTCAAACCCTCCATTCCCCCAGAAAAGCCTACGTGGTTTATGAATAGTCCCTTAAATATCAATATGAAGAAAAATTTTTCTTTTCAAACTTTGTGGAAATAAAGGACTGCTAAATGGTTAAGTT